>JXCR01135456.1:433038-449531 GCA_002079205.1 Phalaenopsis hybrid cultivar | reverse complement strand
GAGACATCGATGTTCACTGAGCATTAAGGATATTTATAGAATGAACCATTAAGCAAAATGATAAGTTTAAATGGACTCGAGGCTTTTCACTAGTTGGTGAGGGAGAGGCATGGACATGTTTCCCCCTCTTAACTTGTTGGATACCTCAGAGGCCTATTAAACTTAATATTTTTTGCTTAAAGAAATCATCTTTAACTAAAATTTTAAGGACTCACCGTAATATGACATAGGGTTAGGGAAATTACCAAAATTTTACCTTTCCTTCTCTTCATAAACTATCTTAACATGCATTTTAAGTTTCAGGTGGTGGAACGAGAAGACTCGACAGGTACACTTTTACAGTTTTTCAGCGTTGCTTTTCTTGTACTTTTATACTGTACTTTTATACCTGCAAATTTGCATGCTAAACAACGATCTCACCCTGCATGAAAACTAAAACCATTAGGATAGCCACATACCCAAAACCAAAACTAAAATCAACCAAGATAAAATTCACCGCCATAACATTCAAAATATAAAACAACTCAAAATTTAATCACAAACATCATATAAAACCAAAACTTCAACTAAATTATGATGTCTCTATCGGATGATCGAGAATCCCTCGGAGGAAGTAACCTACGGTTGCTAACGAGGCTTCCTACGGTTTAAGTAAAATTATGGAATTCATTAAGTTGAATTTAGTAAGTTCATTTGGACTAAGTGAATCCAATAGAAAATAGTGATGCCCCTCATTAAGTTGAGTTTAGTAAGTTCATTTGGACTAAGTGAATCTAATATAAAATAGTGGTGCCGGAACGTGTTGGGTTTAGTAAGTTCATTTGGACTAAGTGAATCCAATAGAAAATAGTGATGCCGGAACGAGAGTTGGGTTTAGTAAGTTCATTTGGACTAAGTGAATCCAATAGAAAATAGTGATGTCGGAACGAGGAACCGTAGGATCCTAACCGGTGTTGCTCTAATCAACTTTAATATGCCCTCATAAAATTTAAGGAACTTAAACCATAGAGCCATCTGATTTGATATTATAACTCAACACAATAGATAACTCAAACTCGTCGCGGCAGGAGCTTGGAGTTAGCTTGGTGGGCAGCACGGCCATCTTCAACAGCAAAACATGTCTTCCCCAGCTAAACCAATCTTTATTCCTTAGACTTAAACAACAAAGCCGTAGGACTTCGAGGTTGCTTGCTTATGCAACGGAAATCCTCACTTTATCTTTAGAGCATAGCCCTGCTATACAATATAAGCCCTAACTCGTCTTAGGATTCCGAGGTTGTCGTTTGTTAA
Organism: Phalaenopsis hybrid cultivar; assembly: GCA_002079205.1. Lineage (NCBI taxonomy): Eukaryota > Viridiplantae > Streptophyta > Magnoliopsida > Asparagales > Orchidaceae > Phalaenopsis > Phalaenopsis hybrid cultivar. The sequence goes on along the minus strand of JXCR01135456.1, from coordinate 448,241 downwards.
TAGCCCTGCTATACAATATAAGCCCTAACTCGTCTTAGGATTCCGAGGTTATCGTTTGTCATGACCTAAATCCTCACATCTTCCTATACAATATAAGCCCTAACTCGTCTTAGGATTCTGAGGTTGTCATTTGTCACAACCTAACTTCGAGGTTTCTTGCTTATGCAATGTAAATCCTCACATCATCTTTAGGCCTTTGTATAGCTCTATACAATATAAGCCCTAACTCGTCTTAGGATTCCGAGGTTGTCGTTTGTCATGACCTAAATCAATTAAACAACCAAGCCATAGGATTTTGAGGTTGTCTGCTTATGCAACATAAATCCTCACCTCATCTTTAGGCCTTTGTATAGCTCTGTTGTACTAAGCCCTAACTCGTCTTAGGATTCCGAGGTTGTCGTTTGTCACGACCTAAATCCTCACATCAAGCCCTAACTCGTCTTAAGATTCTGAGGTTGTCGTTTGTCACGACCTAAATCCTCACATCTTTCAGGCTATTTGTGTGATCATTTCACACGAATGTAAGCCCTAACTAATAAAATTGGCAGGATGAAACACCTAAATATTTCTCCTCAAAATTAAAGCCAAACATTAGGATAGCTTAGGAAGTCACTGAGGTTCTTCTCTGGATCCATGACATCCCCTAGTTCTTCTTCCTTTGGATTCTATAAAAAAAAATGTTTTTGAACCAATCCCCTTTCACACCTCTACGTCCGATCTCATTGAAAAGTCCTACCCTTTGAAATTCTAACCAATCCCCTTTCACACCTCTACGTCCGATCTCATTGAAGAGTCCTACCCTTTGAAACTCTTGATCCATGACATCCCCTAGTTCTTCCTCCTTTGGATTCTACAATAAATTGTTCCAAATTTGAACTCCTTTCACACCTCTACGTTTGATTTCGTTGAAGAGTCCTACCCTTTGAAATTCCTTGAAGATGCTTTCACACCTCTACATCTGATCTCATTGAAAAGTCCTCCCCTTTGAAACTCCTTGAAGATAATATTCACACCTCTACGTCTGATTTCGTTAAAGAGTCCTACCCTTTGAAATTCCTTGAAGATAATCTTTCCACCTCTACGTCCGATTTTGTTGAAGAGTCTTACCCTTTGAAATTCCTTGAAGATAATATTTCTACTCTACGTCCGATTTCGTTGAAGAGTCCTACCCTTTGAAATTCCTTGAAGATAATATTTCTCATTTTATCGAGAGTTTTCTTAGGTGACTTTGGTCATTTAAGATGTAATTAACTATAGGGGCTTACCCTGATTTCGTTGAAGAGTCCTACTCTTTGAAATTACTTGAAGATAATATTTCCTGATTTTTATCATTGAAAAGTCCTACCCTTTGAAACTCCTTGAAGATAATATTTCCTGATTTTTATCGAGAGCTAGAGTCCTACCCTTTGAAATTCCTTGAAGATAATATTTCCTGATTTTTATCGAGAGTCTTCTAAGTTTTATTCTACAATAAAAATGTTCCAAATTTGAACTAGTCCCCTTTCACACATCTACGTCCGATTTCGTTGAAGAGTCCTACCCTTTGAAATTCTCTTTCACACCTCTACATCTGATCTCATTGAAAAGTCCTCCCCTTTGAAACTCCTTGAAGATAATATTCACACCTCTACGTCTGATTTCGTTAAAGAGTCCTACCCTTTGAAATTCCTTGAAGATAATCTTTCCACCTCTACGTCCGATTTTGTTGAAGAGTCTTACCCTTTGAAATTCCTTGAAGATAATATTTCTACTCTACGTCCGATTTCGTTGAAGAGTCCTACCCTTTGAAATTCCTTGAAGATAATATTTCTCATTTTATCGAGAGTTTTCTTAGGTGACTTTGGTCATTTAAGATGTAATTAACTATAGGGGCTTACCCTGATTTCGTTGAAGAGTCCTACTCTTTGAAATTACTTGAAGATAATATTTCCTGATTTTTATCATTGAAAAGTCCTACCCTTTGAAACTCCTTGAAGATAATATTTCCTGATTTTTATCGAGAGCTAGAGTCCTACCCTTTGAAATTCCTTGAAGATAATATTTCCTGATTTTTATCGAGAGTCTTCTAACTACCCTTTGAAATTCCTTGAAGATAATATTTCTTGATTTTTATTGAGAGTCTTCTTAGATACTTTGGTCATTTAAGATGTAATTAACTATAGGGGCTTGCCCTTATAGGAAGCATGTCCGAAGCATATTAACCCAGCTTAATATAAACCCTATTTAATCATTTATATTAAATAGGGGAACTTGTTGGAAAATATAAAGTNCCCGTTCGTGGTAATGAAGATCGCTGCCCCGGAAGTTCAAGAGCCGTCTGCAAAATTCAGTTTGAACTGCCTCCAAGACTTCCCTGCCGATAAGAAGGCAAAGCTGCTGCCATCACGACACCCGCCAAACCTGGTATCCCCGCCGCTGCTAAGGGGAAGGAAGTGATGATTGTCGAAGATTCGACTGAAGGATTAACTGTTCCGCCACCCGTGTTTGAAATCTGGTCAAGCTCAGGGATTGTACCACTGACCCGAACTCAAAGGAGGAACCGCAATAGGAGAATTCGGAGGGCCACCAAAGCCCAAACTCTTGAGAACACACCTGATGAGCAAAAGCCTCATAAAGTTGAAGAGGTAGCCCAGACTCCTGAGAACACACCTGAGGAGGAGGAGCCTCATCAAGTTGAGGAGGTATTACCGGAATTTTATCCACTCCTACGAGGGAGTAGATTCCATCCTCTGACAGATACTGATGGATATGAGAGTATTCGGAAGATTGATCCTGCATTCCCATCACCTCATGGACATGGCGAGAGGGAAAGAAGTTCAGCCCCATCACCCGAGTTAGTGCAGTCTTCAGAAGGCTTGCTATTAAAGAAAGATGTTCTCATAGTGAACTACTTAGACGAGTGGGACATGCGATTTCCCCTCATATGAAGAATGAAATTTTGAAGGATATTAAGTTCGCTAGAAAATCTCGTAGGTCGACTATAGAGTCACCTACCAGTGTTCCCGTTTGGCTCCGTTTCGGAAACCGAGTCGATACTGTTATGGTCACCACCGATCATACCACCACCAGAACCACAGGTTGCCAGCCGATTAAGTCAAGACTGGGTCCAAGAGGTTTACCCGTTATTCCTACAATCGTAGAAAGAAAGACAAGACGATTACCTGACAATGTAGCCGGTCTGCACCACGGGGAGCATACCTTCCCTCGACATACCGACTTCTCTACTAAGACGCCCCGTCCTGAGGCATCATCATCGATGAAGAAGAAGGTATGGGTACCTAAGGTCGCTGCACCGATACAGTTCAGTGAACCTGCAAGACAGGAAGAAAAGCAAGCGCTTGAAATATCTGACATTGTCGCAACCATAGCCAGCGAGATGGAGGAACCTGTTGAGGTTTCCATCAGGGTCCTCCAGATCTTAAAGCAATCAAGGAATCAATAATTGAAGAAAAAGTTGGGAAATTCAGGATTGAGATTTTTGAGTTAGCTCGAGAACACGGAGTTTCCGTCAATAGTGACAACGAGAATTTTGATTACAGTAATTACTTGGAGGAAGATTTGATGGATGTCCATGTGATCGAAACCAGAGCTACCACATCTGCGCGCGAGGCTCAACCTTACACGGAAGAGAACGTCATGTGATCAAAACCAGAGCTACCACATCTGCGCGCGAGGCTCAACCTCACACTGAAGAGAATGCCTTAGATGAGCTGCGTAGGGTTATCCTCCTCAAGGATGAGCAAGTCGTTCTACTGGAGAAAATAATAGAAGAAATGACTGCAGTTATGACCGCCATGGCTACCATTCAGGGCAATCACAAGCACTGTGATTGGCTTCCCCAGAAATTAACCAGCCAGAAATCATACACATTGTAGATGAAAGAAGGGAGGCTACTTTGACAAACAATGGAGAACAACCGAAGAAGGATTCTCCATCAAGTGCCATGCCAGAAAAAGAGTTCAAGCAAATGGTTGGACAAGTACGGGATGCCTTAGCCCAGTCCAAGGGCGTACGTCAATTTTAAAGGGTAAACCTTATCTGGAGGAATTTTATGTCGTGCCCTTCCCCAAGGGCTTTGTAACCCCGAACTTCAAGATATTTGATGGGACTAGAAATCCCAGACAACACATAGCACATTTTCAAGCCAATTGTGGAAACACAAGGAATAGCGAAGCTCTACTCTGCCAGCAGTTCGTTAGTAGCTTGTCAGGGATTGCTTTCGACTGGTACGCTGACTTGCCCAATGGGTCAGTTAAAACATTCNAGGTACAGTGCTCTTTCATTTTAAACTATGAAAAATATGGGGTCAGTTTGATTTCATACTTCAATGTCCTTCAGAAGCGGGTGAAGGCATTTCGATTCCAGCGACCGAGAGCTTCTTACGGGCAACCCCACAAACCAACCCGAAATAACGTCGACAGCTTCTTGCAACTCCGCAGGGGACAAGCTTTTCTCTCCATACAAACCAAGAAATATCATCTTCACACATCGGTAATATGTCCATGTCACTTGGACCAAATTACCCTTCTTCCGTTGGCATACTTTACCCATTTCTGTCTTGGGAAAGTACGGTTGAAATATTATCTTCACACATCGGTAATATGTTCATATCCCTCTTGGACCAAATTACCCTTCTTCCGTACAAATCAAGAAATATTATCTCCACACATCGGTAATATGTCCATGTCCCTCTTGGACTAAAATACCCTTCTTCCATAGATACGTTTACCCATTTCTGTCTTGGGAAAGTACTGCTAACTCCTTGGACTTCAGGACTAGCTGTTCAACTATCTTTGAACTGAGAAGTTCAGAAGGCCATTAAGGACACTTTAATATTTTTATGTGGGGTCGGACCCCCAATAGGTGTGTTGGTGGATTAACTCCACCTGGGCATTTTCTGCTAGGGTCGGACCCCCAATAGGTGTGTTGGTGGATTAACTCCACCTGGGCATTTTCTGCCACGAATCGGGTCCCGCAATGGGTCCTAAACTTTTTCACAACCCCTTTTCACATTTGGTTTGCTGCTTCGCAAATTAAACCAAATCGTGTTGTACTGCGCGCACTTTGAAAAATATTAATTGAATTTTACACCCTTTTAAATAAAGATGTTAAAATTACTTGTAAATTAAAGACCCGCCCGATCTACAGATTAACCTCTATTTTCAGTGCTTGCACTTAAGATTATGAGGTTTTCGGCCAAATAGCTGACCCTAAAACTTTCTATTTTAAAGCCTGCTGCGATGGCTTACCCAACGCTGACCTTTTCTTGAAAACTGCCGACGGACCGNAGATACAAGATTTGAGGTACAATGCTCTTTCATTTAAACTATGAAAAATATGGGGTCAGTTTGATTTCATATATATGTAAATTAAAACATCCTTCCGGAGTGGGCGACGAGATTTCGATTCTGGTGACCGACAGCTTCTTACGGGCAACCCNACGTCATACTTTCCTTAGTTTATTTGATCGAGCCTCATTCTCAAGTCTTGTGTTTATCCTTCGGGATAGATATAGGATTTGAGGTACAATGCTTCTTCATTTTAAACTATGAAAAATATGAGGTTAGTTTGATTTCATACTTCCNTGTGGGAACCCTTGCTTATTTAACACTACACCCGGGCGTCGGTGTAGCGGCCCTTGCACACTTTTCACTGTAGTCAGGCTATATAGCGTGTCANCATACTTCCACGTCCTTCTGAAGCGGGCGACGGGATTTTGATTCCGGCGACCGACAGCTTCTTACGGGAAACCCCACAAACCAACCCAAAATAACGCACAACAACGATTGATTTTAATGATCTATAAGTTCGATGATCGAATGACGTTTGACGTTAAAGGCTCGGGCAACTCGAGTTGATCTAATTAAAAGTAGAACGATGGTATAACAATGCAAACAACTCGACGACACAAAAAATGACAAAAAAGTTTTTATTATTTCAGTTGGAAAGATACGAAATATTAAACCAACAATAAACACAAAAGATACATATGCTACAAATCTGCTAAGGCAAACAATCTTCAGGGAGGAAGGCGAAAGCTCTGTTGGAACTCAACCAACAGGATCTCGCCAAAAATTCTTGTTTTTCTTCTCTCTCCACATTCTCATATTTTTCTGAGGAACACCTAGGAGATGGAGAGAACGGAGACAAAGAAGATAACACTGCCAGAAGGCTTCATAGTCCCACTCCTTCGCCACTAGCTCTAAGAAGTCGACTCCAATTCTAGCAACAACCGTTGAATGAATGTATTGTGCTCCCTTAAGCATTGGCTCAGCGCCACTGCTCCTAAAGATTCACCACACCTGTTCACAGAGGGAACTTCTTGCAATGTCAAATCCCAATAGTGTTTTGTTCGAGACCCAACCCGGAGAAAGTCCCATCCTTTGACACTCGACTCGAAGAAAAGGCGAAGCTAGTATATGTTCTTCACAAAGTCCATCATTCTCATTGATGGAAGGTCATCTCCACCTCCGNCTCCAATTCTAGCAACAACCGTTGAATGAATGTATTGTGCTCCCTTAAGCATTGGCTCAGCGCCACTGCTCCTAAAGATTCACCACACCTGTTCACAGAGGGAACTTCTTGCAATGTCAAATCCCAATAGTGTTTTGTTCGAGACCCAACCCGGAGAAAGTCCCATCCTTTGACACTCGACTCGAAGAAAAGGCGAAGCTAGTATATGTTCTTCACAAGGTCCATCATTCTCATTGATGGAAGGTCATCTCCACCTCCAACTCCACATAAAACTGAGAAGATGCTTACATGTTGTACTAACTTGCCAACAACTTCTCATAAGTATGGATGCAATCTGTAGAGGCCTGATCCCCCCTTTTTATAGGAGGGAAGGACAACAAATACAAAGGGATTTTTCTGACAGAAGCCTGAGGGGTTCCATCATGAGAAGATNGTATGGATGCAATCTGTAGAGGCCTGATCCCCCCTTTTTATAGGAGGGAAGGACAACAAATACAAAGGGATTCTTCTGACAGAAGCCTGAGGGGTTCCATCATGAGAAGACAATTTAACAACTCCTCTGAAAAAGGAAAGAAAAATCCAAACGTCATTAAACCGATCTTTAAAGCTAGCCTATAAGAGGTCACTGAATGGGAACAAGGCGGCCACTCAAATGCAACAATCTTTGAAAGTCTCCACGATATTAGGGAAACCTAACCAGATTGAACAACATTCAATAGTTGTTTCCAATTCACAGAGAACTCAATTTGATCATGTGGAAAATTATGAATCAAAGGAGATCAATTATAATAGTTTGATTGATTATTTGCACTGCCTTTTAGATTGTAAACCCATGTCTCCAATATCGATATGATCAGGTTTATAGTTATGGTTCTCAGCTTGTTAGCGACTAGATCCACGAAAGAGTACAGTGTAAATCATCCCGAAAATAAGTCATGGGAGTTATTCTCACAGGTAATAGCAAGATACATACATAGTGAAAGGAATGAGCCCAACCGAGGCAAAGAACCGACCGAGAGAATGAGATAAGGATGACATTTACAAAGGCTTGTGAACAATGATCAATCGAAAACAAATTAATCAATTAACCAAAATATTAAATATTAGAAAATCGATCAATCTATAATTCAAGCAATTAATTGAATTACAAATGTCATGTCAAAACTGAAACTTAATTGATTGACGTAAACTAAATCNTGAAAGTCTCCACGATATTAGGGAAACCTAACCAGATTGAACAACATTCAATAGTTGTTTCCAATTCACAGAAAACTCAATTTGATCATGTGGAAATTTATGAATAAAAGGAGATCAATTATAATAGTTCGATTGATTATTTGCACTGCCTTTTAGATTGCAAACCCATGTCTCCAATATCGATATGATCAGGTTTATAGTTATGGTTCTCTGCTCATTAGCGACTAGATCCACGAAAGAGTACAGTGTAAATCATCCCGAAAATAAGTCATGGGAGTTATTCTCACATGTAATAGCAAGATACATACATAGTGAAAGGAATGAGCCCAACTGAGGCAAAGAATCGACCGAGAGAATGAGATAAGGATGACATTTACAAAGGCTTGTGAACAATGATCAATCGAAAACAAATTAATCAATTAACCAAAATATTAAATATTAGAAAATCGATCAATCTATAATTCAAGAAATTAATTGAATTACAAATGTCATGTCAAAACTGAAACTTAATTGATTGACGTAAACTAAATTGATCTATCTTCTGAAAGCTAATAATCGATCGATGTAAAAAAATATGCTTAGCCTTAGTCTGGGATGTTGCTTTGTAGGTGGTTGGTATTTACTGATGATAAGATCCGCCGTACTTTACATAAATCACCCCTGATGCGAGTCCCTCCGGTGGCAAAAATCCAATCGAATCATTCAAATGGNGGATTCATGTCATGATTTTTTTCGACAAGTTTTACGCTGGCTGTCGACTACCTAACGCAACCCTCCACTTTTGACATCCCGGCTTAGGACCGGCAACGGTAGCGTTGACCAAGCTCTTACCTCTCTTATGTGAATATTTTTAATTTTAAAAAAGTTAAGTGAAATGGATTTGATTCCTATTGAACAATTGATTTAGGTATAACCCTTGATTTGGGGCTTCAATATAGGTAATTATTGTCTTGGAAGCTCATGCCCGCATGATGCGCGAATTTGTTGTCTATTGTCCTTGTAAATATTTTTCAATATTACAAAGTAAACATGTGTCAGTGCTAATAATAAATATGCAATTCAAATCCAAATAAAAATAAATTTAGTAAAAATTATTTTATCTTTTAAAATCTTTAAACTGTTAAACCCGTAATAATAACGCAAACATACATATCACTCAAGTAATAAAAGGCTCTAATGGAGTCCTAGATATCAATCACGAAGAAGTTGAAAATGCTTATGAATAAATTCTTATGATTATAATGTAAAACACAATTAAACTTCAAAATGTAAGTACAAAATTCAAATCTAAAGTAATTAAGTGTATGCTAAATAAACTATAGTTAAAAGAACTAAATTAATTGAACTAATTACTGTACCTCAAAAGTAAANATTCTTATGATTATAATGTAAAACACAATTAAACTTCAAAATGTAAGTACAAAATTCAAATCTAAAGTAATTGAGTGTATGCTAAATAAAATATAGTTAAAAGAACTAAATTAATTGAACTAATTACTAAACCTCAAAAGTAATTTTCTATAAAATAAACAAAGTCTCTGTGACGAAGAGTTCAAATTTAAGAAATCCTCCTTCTCCCTTACAATGAGTATATGGATTGTGAAGAAATTAAAATCATTTAAAAATATAAATATATAAAATTGTATTGTGTCAAATAGGAGCAATTCTATTCTTTACCCTCTTTCAAGTGCATAAAGAACATTGACTAATCCAGAGTTTGATCCCTACCCGTGGTTAGGTTGGGAGGATACCGGCTCTCACTCCAGAGCTCCCACTTCTCCCTCGCCTGAGAGCTAACATTCCCGCATTAGTTTCCAATCAACTGGACCAAATTGAGGATTTTAATATGTCACCTTAAAATCTCCAATTTTGCATCCAACAAGTACATTTCCTTGTACTCAACATGGATAACATCCTCACCCATGAAATTGAATGTGACTCTCACCATGTTGTAGAAATCATAGCTCTTTCGGATCACACGTTTCTCAACACATTTAAATATTTTAATTGGCCAGATCAAAAAGTAAATGAAGATCGGAGTTTAAATCATCTCAAATGTTTGACATTTAAAACCATATAAAACAAAATCAATTCTTAACAAAACCATATCTCAGAGTGGGGAGAAGGATAAAGAAGACTACTTAGAATTCATGAGAATGATATGACAAAACATGAATTTCATATTTAAAAATAAGTTTACAAAATAAGAAAATAAAAGAAACAACTTATCTCACAATCCTTCCCAAGCAAATCCCTAGAAGTTCTCTTTAAGCACGTTCCCTCTTTACATGTACTCTCAATTCTCTCTTGAAAGTGTAATGAAGAAGAAATCTCTCACTTTCCCCTCCTCTTACAACCCTAGAAGAAAATCTCCAAGTCCATCCCTCTCACTCTTACTCTCCTCTCTCTCTTCTCTCTCAAGCCACCATCAATCCTGTCTTATGCCCTAAACTTCCTTCTCTTTTTTTAGAAACTGCCTCCCTCCAAAAAGAATTCAAAATTCCCTCCAAAATTCTATTCAAAAGTTAAACATTTTGAATTCCAAAAGACATGCTCATTAATTCAAGAGACATATCCCTTCATTAGAGAACATTCCAAAGTGTCTAGATGCATTGAATCACTCCATGGGTGACGCGCCCCTATTGTGTGTTGTTTTCACTTTAGCCCTAAATTTTAGGATTAATTAGAGGGGAGGGAATTGAAACAATGATAATTAGTCTACTGAAAAAATTGAAATATAAAGGGATGTTTTGTAGTAACTCATTTGCCTTAATTTTTACTAGAAGGTAAAATTATAAATATGGGAATTATTGGCAATATGAGGAAAACAAAAGTTTAGAAGATTCAAGAGTTATGGGCATGAATTGGAAAATCAGTAGGCTACTAATTAGGACCCCTAATTATTGGTTAGACTTAAGCCCGATTATTTTAATTAGGATTGAAGCACACTTCAAGAACCTTTTTATAAACTTACAATTTTACTATTAAGTCCTAAGAGCTTGATAATGGGCTAGGATTAATCTAAAAATACTTGAGGATTAGTTGGAAAACACTTATTAAAAATGCAACACCTTAAAACACTTCAAACTCGATAAGAGAGTAGGTTTCCTAAATTTTTATAAGTGTACCCTAGGTGAGGGTTTACTCGCCTAGCTTTTTATTGAATGATGAAACCAATTGTTCGACCTTAGTAAATAAATTAGTTAAAATACTAAGTATAAGGATATACAAAGACGTGGTTCATAACCCTCTTAATTAAATCAAATAATAAAACTTCCTATCATAAATTAACCTAAAATGAAATTCAATGCTCCGGGATTTGTGCTTGAACCTTACATTAAATCCTCCTGACAATTAGGGACATTCTTAATGTCACATATAGATCGCTTGCCCCTGGTCTTTTATATATGAAAATGTGTTTGTTTTTACTCGTTCATGTTTTATGACTTGTTTTAGATTTTCTCACACCAGACTCCATGTAAGTTATTTAAATTCTTTACATGCTGTTGTACTATGTTTTCTGTACCAACAATTCTTATAGCAGTAGCAGAGGCCCATACATGCAAGTTTATTTTATATTTTACAATCTTTTATTATCTTCTATTGCACTCTTTTTTCACTGCACCTTCACTGTTCTTTTAACTGCAATATTTACTTTTGAGACATACGAACCCCAGGGTAGAGAACAATAAAACACCTAGTTACGAGGTACACTGAGACAGGCCATCGACCAAACAATTGTATATACACTTAAAACCTAAACCCGTAACTCGATACCATCAAGATAAGGAGCTTGGGGCAAACTTTGAGCGAAGTACGACGCGAATGCAAGCGATGGACTTCTGCAGACTAATCAAGATCATAACNCCCCTAAGGCAAGTCTAGGTTATTTAAGATTGTGGTGCCCACAATTAAAGTCAGGCTTGTAGTGTTTAAAGACGTTAATCACCAATCATATTATCTTCTAAATCCAATCAATTGAGTTTAGACATTGAGTCTAGGTCACTACTAAGCCTTTAACAATCATGATAGGTGAAATGGTGATTATCAAGGTTTTGATTTAAGTGGTATGTATTATTATTGAAAGGTCATGTCATCATCAATCTTAGGCTCAAGAAAAGTAAATTATCATCTTTCTAGCTTAAGCCCATCACTTAAGAATCATTTGATCTTAATTGACTTCTAAGTCATGAAGAATAAGAGGATTACGATTTTGTTGATGTTGTACAAGGGTGGTGAGTGAGTTTCTACCTTTTAATCCCATTGTATTTCAATCATCCAAACATATTTATTAAGATCAAAATTACTCATTTTCCTTTGGTTAGTCCTAAATTTTTTATTAAGGCACCAAAATTTAGAACNTTTTAATCCCATTGTATTTCAATCATCCAAACATATTTATTAAGATCAAAATTACTCATTTTCCCTTGGTTAGTCCTAAATTTTTTATTAAGGCACCAAAATTTAGAATTATTTTGCCCTTAGGGCACTTTATCTCATAACTCATTAAACACAACTCAAATGACTTTAAGGGTTTAGAGTGTCACATCCATGAGGTAATTATAATATTAAAGGAGAATATGTGGACTCCCCAAAATTTAATTTAATTTAAATATTTATTTAAATTTAGAAAATAGGATTTTTTTAGAAATTATTTTATTTGGCTTTCCAAGATAAAGTTTTAGTTTATGAGAAAATTATTAGGAGTTTCTCTAAGGTTCCAAGCAACCTTTTCTTTGGCCTTGGAGAGGTCAATTTAAAGCCATGGCTGCCTGGTGGAGCCTAGGGTTGGGAGTTGGGTGCTAAAGCTTGANTTTAAATATTTATTTAAATTTAGAAAATAGGATTTTTTTAGAAATTATTTTATTTGGCTTTCCAAGATAAAGGTTTAGTTTATGAGAAAATTATTAGGAGTTTCTCTAAGGTTCCAAGCAACCTCTTCTTTGGCCTTGGAGAGGTCAATTTAAAGCCATGGCTGCTTGGTGGAGCCTAGGGTCAGGAGTTGGGTGCTAAAGCTTGATGAGGTGGAGGGAAGAAAGGCTCTAATGGCCAATGGGACTTAGCCAGCTCAGGAAAGTTTAATTTTGGGTTTTTGCCACTTGGGACTCCCTTGAGCTAGCTATTTCCGGCGGCTGAGGTGGTGGCTGGACAGAGTGAGGTCACTTCTGGGCTCAGAGAGGCCAAGGGGTTGCTAATGATGGTTAACTCCTAAGGGTAAGTGATGATGGCCAAGATATTTCAGTTTAGGCCAAGAATGGGGTGAAATCCCTTAAATCAAGGGACCATTGACCCATAGCTCATCTTGGCTATTTTAGGTGGGTTTATCCTGGTCCATAGGGTGTACTTGGTGGATTTGGTGTCATCAATTTGGTGGCTTAGGCATGACTAAGTCAATTTTGGTGTATGGCTTCAATTTGGGTCAAAATGGCTATAAGTTGGGTTTGGGTTAGAATAGCCATGACATTGAGCTCAATTAATTGATCAAATTGGTGTAAATGATTGTCACAAGAGGTTTGGAAAAGATTTGGAGTGATTTTGAATTGGTTTGGGGGTTCAATTAGAGGGATTTTAGACATTTGGTCAATTTGGGGGTGTTAGGTTAGACTTGGGTTTAGGTTGGGATAAGGTTGGTTTAGGTCCAAATTGATGATTTAAAATGATCTATAGGAATGTAATGAAGAGTTTTCAACATCAATTGAGTGCCAATTTTGGGGTTAGGGCATTCAATTTTGTGGAATTTGGAGACATAGCCAGTTTGGGGCAAATTTGGGGATTTTGAATGTGGGTTAAAATTGAGTAAAATTGAGGCCTCATAATGGCTAATTGAAGGTATAATTTGATGTGTAAGATTGTTATGAAGAGTTTAGGATCAAAATTTGGGAAAATTGAGTAGGTTATGGGGTTCAATTAGGTGAGATTAGGTCATAGGGCCAAAATTGGGGGTTTTGATTTGGATCAAAATTGAGCTCAAAGCATAGGTCAATTAGGCTTGGATTTAGTTTGAATTGATCAGATGAAATATGAATTTGAGTTTAGGATTGAAATTGAGGGTAATTGGGGCCACATTGATGGACATTTGGTATGAATTTGGGGAAATTGGGCCTTTAAAGACAATTTTGGGGTTTTGGTCAAAATGGCCAAATTGGGTTCAATTGAATGGTACAAATTGCTTTAGAGACATTTGAAATGATTTTGGATGTTTTGGATAAGTTTGGGGTGCTAAGGGCATTTTTGTAATTTTTGCAAATTTGGGGTTATTTTGGTAATTTTGGGCAATTTGGGTATTTTGAAATGGTTTGAAATAGTTTTTGAAAAAATTTAGGTTTTTTGGGTTAAATTGGGAATTTTGGCCAAATTTAAGGTTTCAAGGGCGGCATTTAGGTGGATTTGGGGCNCCACCTATTTTCATCAACACTGCCACCCTAATATTATTCACTACCTTCACAAGTTACAACATCTACAATTCAGGCCATATAATGTTACCTCCAATTGTAGTAAATACTTTTAACTAATACAATGAAATTATTTCAACTAACTAAATCCAATGGTTCTTTTATTTACAAGCTTTCTATATTAAATAGCTTACGTCTAATGTGTGATGCGATTCATTGATCTATGTGTATAAGATTTTTTTTGTATTGATAAAGTAATAAACCCTCCTATTACTAGAAAATTGTCTGTAGGCATGAGTTTTATGCCAAATTTAAGAAACAATTACACAATCACAAGCTCTCTAAACACTGATTACATGGAGAAAAGGTGAAACACCTATAATAATGGTGTTTCTTGCTTCAACTATCATCAATCTAGGAAAAATTATTTTAATCAAGGAAAGGATAATACTCTTTTATATCCCAACATGCACAGGCATATTGGAGAAGGCACCACTAGGTCATCATTGGAGCATAGTTTATACTTGATAAAAGACATATCAAAACATGATTATGATAGATGAGATGTCATGAGATCATTTACTTCATGTAGGAATCACTAATCAATAATGTCAAAACATTATTATTATGGAGTCAGTACATGCCAAGGTTATAAGCTCAAGGACATTTATATAGTGCCCTTTCACTATTACACTAGACTTTCTCCTTTATTAAGTTGTAATTGATAATTTCATTTACCCATTCCCTTTGGCTTGACTTGTGTTGAATCCTTTAATGACCATAATATACTTGTTCTAGCTTTATCTTATTTAACACCCCTTATTATGCCCTATAAAATGAGCTTTAAACTCTATTCTAAAAGTAATTCTTATTAGGGAATTATAATTTATTTCTTTCAAGCTATAGCTTTTAATTTCATCACATTTAAATAATGGCTTTATCTACCAACTCATTTTAGTGTGGTTAAAATCATTTGTTATTAACTCTTATCATGTATCATCCAATCCTCATGACCACATCAACTATTACAATATCATCATTCACATTTAATGGGCGTATGGTGCACTCCTCTATTAACTCCTATTTATTATCTGTATTTATTGGGGGGAGGGGCGGGGGGGGATCACCCATAGAAGTTAA
>JXCR01135456.1:354147-420855 GCA_002079205.1 Phalaenopsis hybrid cultivar | reverse complement strand
AAATATCTTTATTTTTATATATATATATATATATATATATATATATATATATATATATATATATATATATATATATATGCAAAAATAACTACAAGTGTTCTTTTTTCTACTAACTAAGAAAAGCAAAATTACAATATTTTTTTGAGTGCAGGATCAACTAGTTGTCGAGAGATCTTCTTCGCTAGCACTCTTCTCAACTTCTTCCTTCTAGGAATCCTTAGCTTTATCTTGAATAAGAGATCCAAACTCTTCTAGCTTTAAAATTTTGGCGTAAATCAGACCGTGATGTATGAATCTTTTAACAAAAAAATCCATATTGAGTCTGAATTGTCTCGCCAATTCCATCATATGCTCTTCTTTAGGAATAGTCGAAGCAATTTTCTCCTTAAGCATGTCATTCACCATCATGAGGGCATCCATCATTTCGACAAACTCCTTATTTACAGTGACACAATTCTCAAGTTTTTGCTTGAGCAATTTTCTGTCGCCCTCAAGCCTTTAGATGTCACCTTCCCGCGAGATGACTTTCTAGTAAGCCTCGGCCAAAAATTTCTCCAACTTACCAATGCCAACCCCTGAAGATGGGCCACTTGTGCTACCATTAGATAAAACCGGNCAAGCCTTTAGATGTCACCTTCCCGCGAGATGACTTTCTAGTAAGCCTCGGCCAAAAATTTCTCCAACTTACAAATGCCAACCCCTGAAGATGGGCCACTTGTGCTACCATTAGATAAAACCGAGTTGTGTGTTGAAGGATCTCTCAGCTGCTCAACTTTTTTAAATCCTGATAAATATTCTCTGATCAGGTCAACTCCACCATAATCAGCGGGATTCCAATGGTCTCCTCTGAATTAGGCTATCAATCTATCTAGGTATCCACTAAGCTAAATTGTTGTCAGAACTGATCCATAATCTCCCCCTCCCCCCTTCATCGGATGCCATTTGAAGGTTTCCCTCTTCCTTTTTAGTGAAGGGGGATGAGGGAGGTCCAGTTTCTCCATTAGTTCTTTTCCTGACCGATGTGCTAATTCCCCTTTGAGAGATGAAGTGGGGTCATAGCTGGAAAACACCTCAATGTCTTGACTTGGGGCGGAACTGAAATTGGAAGCAGGCTCGACACTCGTGGCCCTAATCCTTTCTAAAAAATCTACAGAGGACGGATGTCGGCAGTATTTTTTGTTGTAGAGTTGCCCGTTAGAAGCTGTCGGCCGCTGGAATCGAAATCTCATNTTAGATAACCGAAGTCACCTAAGAAAACTCTTGATAGAAATCAAAAAAATATTATCTTCAAAGAGGTCAAAATGATGAGACTTTTCAACAATATCAGAAAAAGAGGTGTGAAGGGGGAATGACTCAAGTTTGGAACATTTATTGTGGAATCCAAATGAGGAAGAACTAGGGGAAAAAATATTATCTTCAAAAAAGTCAAAAGGATGGGACTTTTCAACAATATCAGACAAAGAGGTGTGAAAGGGGAATGACTCAAATTTGAAACATTTATTGTGGAATTCAAATGAGGAAGAACTAGGGGATGTCATAGATCCGGAGGAGAACCTCAGTGACTTCCCAGGCTACCTTATAATTTGGCTTCAATTTCAGAGAGAGATTATTTAAATTTTTCATTCTGTAAATTTTATTTGTTTAGGGCTTGCATTTATGTGAAATAATCACATAAATAGCCTGAAAGATGTGATGATTTAGATCGCGACTGATGACTGCCTCGGAATCCTAAAATGAGTTAGAGCTTATATTGCGTAACAGGGCTATACAAAAGCCTAAAGATGAGTTAAGAATTTATGATGTATAAGCAAACAACCTTGAAATCCTATGGCTTATTTTTTTATTTTAGAAGAAGATATGATGTTGTAGATCCTCTTGTTGTTGAAGATGATCGTGCTGCCCACAATGCTAGCTCTAAGCTTCTCGTCGTGACAAGTTTAAGTTTTCTAATGTGTCAGGTTATAATGTTGAATCAGATGTCCTTATTGTTATAGCTCTTTAAATATTATGGGGGCATATTAAAGTTGATTAGAGCGACACCAGTTAGGATTCTATGGTTCCCTAGTTTCGGTACCATTATTTTCTTTTGGATTCACTTAGTCTAAATGAATTTACTAAACTCAACCCAATGAGTTTCATACTTTTGTTTAAACCGTGGGAAGTCTCGTTAGCAACCATAGGTTACCTCCTCCGAGGGATTCCCGATCATCTGATAGAGACATCTTAATTTAATTGTAATTGTTGCTTTGTAATGTTTGTGATTAAATTTTGAGTTGTTTAATATTTTGAATGTTGTGGCGGTGAATTTTATCTTGGTTAATTTTAGTTTTGGTTTTGTGGCTATTCTAGCAGTGTTAGTTTTCATGCAGGGTGACATCATTGTTTAACATGCAAGCTCGAGACAAGAAGTGTAGAAAAGTAAATGCATTAATTTAAAAGCATACCTGTCGATTTTTCTCGTTCCACCACCTGAAAGGTCAGTACTTGCAAGGCATGTATATAATTTTGCAAGGAATTTAAATTGTAGGAGTAGATGAAGGTTTAGATACCAAAACCCAAGTTATGACTTTATTGAATCTTAGAAGATGCTAGTGGATGGTTTTAGAATAAAATATGACAAGTTCAATTTGCCCTTGAGAATGTCCAATAGATTTCAAAATGCTTGAGGCATGACCCCAGGCCATTTTGAAGATCTCTTGAAATATTTCGAGTTCATTTTGGACTTATCATATTTTTCCATTAATCATCCGAGGTTGGAGTGTGACTAACCCGTTGCTTAGTGACACTTGAAAATTTAATTATCTCTAGGATATGATATTCGATTAATCAATTGATATTTTGTTTAAGATTTATGTGAGTGAGTGCCCCTAAGGCAAGTCTAGGTTATTTAAGATTGTGGTGCCCACAATTAAAGTCAGGCTTGTAGTGTTTAAAGACGTTAATCACCAATCATATTATCTTCTAAATCCAATCAATTGAGTTTAGACATTGAGTCTAGGTCACTACTAAGCCTTTAACAATCATGATAGGTGAAATGGTGATTATCAAGGTTTTGATTTAAGTGGTATGTATTATTATTGAAAGGTCATGTCATCATCAATCTTAGGCTCAAGAAAAGTAAATTATCATCTTTCTAGCTTAAGCCCATCACTTAAGAATCATTTGATCTTAATTGACTTCTAAGTCATGAAGAATAAGAGGATTACGATTTTGTTGATGTTGTACAAGGGTGGTGAGTGAGTTTCTACCTTTTAATCCCATTGTATTTCAATCATCCAAACATATTTATTAAGATCAAAATTACTCATTTTCCCTTGGTTAGTCCTAAATTTTTTATTAAGGCACCAAAATTTAGAATTATTTTGCCCTTAGGGCACTTTATCTCATAACTCATTAAACACAACTCAAATGACTTTAAGGGTTTAGAGTGTCACATCCATGAGGTAATAATAATATTAAAGGAGAATATGTGGACTCCCCAAAATTTAATTTAATTTAAATATTTATTTAAATTTAGAAAATAGGATTTTTTTAGAAATTATTTTATTTGGCTTTCCAAGATAAAGTTTTAGTTTATGAGAAAATTATTAGGAGTTTCTCTAAGGTTCCAAGCAACCTTTTCTTTGGCCTTGGAGAGGTCAATTTAAAGCCATGGCTGCCTGGTGGAGCCTAGGGTTGGGAGTTGGGTGCTAAAGCTTGATGAGGTGGAGGGAAGAAAGACTCTAATGGCCAATGGGACTTAGCCAGCTCAGGGAAGTTTAATTTTGGGTTTTTGCCACTTGGGACTCCCTTGAGCTAGCTATTTCCGGCGGCTGAGGTGGTGGCTGGACAGAGTGAGGTCACTTCTGGGCTCAGAGAGGCCAAGGGGTTGCTAATGATGGTTAACTCCTAAGGGTAAGTGATGATGGCCAAGATATTTCAGTTTAGGCCAAGAATGGGGTGAAATCCCTTAAATCAAGGGACCATTGACCCATAGCTCATCTTGGCTATTTTAGGTGGGTTTATCCTGGTCCATAGGGTGTACTTGGTGGATTTGGTGTCATTAATTTGGTGGCTTAGGCATGACTAAGTCAATTTTGGTGTATGGCTTCAATTTGGGTCAAAATGGCTATAAGTTGGGTTTGGGTTAGAATAGCCATGACATTGAGCTCAATTAATTGATCAAATTGGTGTAAATGATTGTCACAAGAGGTTTGGAAAAGATTTGGAGTGATTTTGAATTGGTTTGGGGGTTCAATTAGAGGGATTTTAGACATTTGGTCAATTTGGGGGTGTTAGGTTAGACTTGGGTTTAGGTTGGGATAAGGTTGGTTTAGGTCCAAATTGATGATTTAAAATGATCTATAGGAATGTCATGAAGAGTTTTCAACATCAATTGAGTTCCAATTTTGGGGTTATGGCATTCAATTTGGTGGAATTTGGAGACATAGCCAGTTTGGGGCAAATTTGGGGATTTTGAATGTGGGTTAAAATTGAGTAAAATTGAGGCTTCATAATGGCTAATTGAATGTCCAATTTGATGTGTAAGATTTTTATGAAGAGTTTAGGATCAAAATTTGGGAAAATTGAGTAGGTTATGGGGTTCAATTAGGTGAGATTAGGTCATAGGGCCAAAATTGGGGGTTTTGATTTGGATCAAAATTGAGCTCAAAGCATAGGTCAATTAGGCTTGGATTTGGTTTGAATTGATCAGATGAAATATTAATTTGATTTTAGGATTGAAATTGAGGGTAATTAGGGCCACATTGATGGACATTTGGTATGAATTTGGGGAAATTGGGCCTTTAAAGACAATTTTGGGGTTTTGGTCAAAATGGCCAAATTGGCCAAATTGGGTTCAATTGAATGGTACAAATTGGTTTAGAGACATTTGAAATGATTTTGGATGTTTTGGATAAGTTTGGCGTGCTAAGGGCATTTTTGTAATTTTGGCAAATTTAGGGTTATTTTGGTAATTTTGGTAATTTTGGGTGGTTTTGGGCAATTTGGGTATTTTGAAATGGTTTGAAATAGTTTTTGAAAAAATTTAGGTTTTTTTGGGTTAAATTGGGAATTTTGGCCAAATTTAAGATTTCAAGGGCGGCATTTAGGTAGATTTGGGGTAAAAGGCCAACTTGGAGATTTTGGTAGAATTTTGGTGTCAACCACCATGTATGAGCTATGGACCAATGAAATCCTTATTTGGGTCCTATATGTATTGGTCCTAGTTAAACCCTAGCCTGTGGCTAGTGGGTCTAAGGGACCAACTACATGAGTCTCCCAAAAGATCAAAGGATCAAAGTCAACAAATTTGGGTTTAGGGTTGCAAGTGAATATACGTGGTAATGAGTGTAATTGAGTGAACTAGCTCCAAACCAACACCCAGAGTCAACCCTATGGTTAAACAATCATATGGGGACTTTCCTTGAGATCATCCATACTGACCCCACATACTAAGTGTTAGAGGTTAAGACCAATATGTGGAACTTCAAGTTGAGCAAAGAGGAGTTTAGAGATTCTAATGGTGAGGGTTCATTTTCTAGTTTTCTAGGAATAATCAACAGGAAAGTCCTATGGCTAGACCCTAGGCTATTAAAGAGGAAAAACTAAACCTCAACCAAAAGTGAGGTCAACAACAGACCAGCAGACCGAGAGTCGAAAGGAAGCGTAGCAATCAATAGTGGATCAGATGGTAGCAAGATGGATGGATAAGTGGTGCATCGAACCAAAGTGTTGGGTGCCTCCATTCCTTTAAAAAATCCTTCATTAGAAGCGGCCCCCTTTCCTCTTCTTGTTCGCATTAAGCGAACGAGATCAAACAATAATAGTAACCTCATCATTCATAGTATTCTAAATGATGATCGAGGTATCAAACCAAGAGGTAACAAATTTTGTCCCACTAGTATCGACCGTTGATGGGCAACAACATTAAAAATCTGACCTTCTAAAGTAGTGCCTTTTAGTATATTACTTATCGATGAAGGAAGCTTTAGCTTTTTTCTGTTTGGTAGCTAATATTTCTCACACCTCCTTTGCCCAGGCAACTTCAACAGTATCTGAAGTCAACTAGAGATCCCAAGTCATCTCACCCTTCAACACCTGAGTCACGATTCTCTTGGCAGTATACTAGGGTACGAGAATTTGTGCCCATCCAACATTGCCTTGACAACGCCCGGTTCCTTTAGAAGGGACTTTTTGTTGGTCCTTGTTTTATCTACCAACCACGTCAGAATTCCTCAGTCATTGAAACAGGAATCGACCATGAACTATTTCTTGCACTTCCTTATCTTATTCTCAACTCCAAGCGGTTGGAGTTTCTTCCCAACAGAAAACATAAAAAAGCCCTCTTTGTCAACCTTGAATGAATAAAAGTGGATAAATAGATCGATCAACAAGGGGATGACTTCTTGACAGTAGATAATGACAAAAGCCATAATGGCAGATATGAGGTTTAGAAGGACGTGTGCTGGAATAACTCCATACTTATTGAAAACGCTACGCAAATTGGAGCATAGAGGCAGTTGAAGGCTGTACTTGAACTAATCCTGATAGAAGACCCAGTCTGCGCCAACATTGTTCGTCAGGCGTTCCAACTCCTGCACTTTTTGAAGGACAACATGTTGTAAAAAATGAACAACCNTCTTCTTGTTCGCATTAAGCGAACGAGATCAAACAATAATAGTAACCTCATCATTCATAGTATTCTAAATGAAGATCGAGGTATCAAACCAAGAGGTAACAAATTTTGTCCTACTAGTATCGACCGTTGATGGGCAACAACATTAAAAATCTGACCTTCTAAAGTAGTGCCTTTTAGTATATTACTTATCGATGAAGGAAGCTTTAGCTTTTTTCTGTTTGGTAGCTAATATTTCTCACACCTCCTTTGCCCAGGCAACTTCAACAGTATCTGAAGTCAACTAGAGATCCCAAGTCATCTCACCCTTCAACACCTGAGTCACGATTCTCTTGGCAGTATACTATGGTACGAGAATTTGTGCCCATCCAACATCGCCTTGACAACGCGCAGTTCCTTTGGAAGGGACTTTTTGTTGGTCCTTGTTTTATCTACCAACCACGTCAGAATTCCTCAGTCGTTGAAACAGGAATCAACCATGAACTATTTCTTGCACTTCCTTATCTTATTCTCAACTCCAAGCGGTTGGAGTTTCTTCCCAACAGAAAACATGAAAAAGCCCTCTTTGTCAACCTTGAATGAATAAAAGTGGATAAATAAATCAATCAACAAGGGGATGACTTCTTGACGGTAGATAATGACAAAAGCCATAATGGAAGATATGAGGTTTAGAAGGACGTGTGCTGGAATAACTCCATACTTATTGAAAACGCTACGCAAATTGGAGCATAGAGGCAGTTGAAGGCTGTACTTGAACTAATCCTGATAGAAGACCCAGTCTGCGCCAACATTGTTCGTCGGGCGTTCCAACTCCTGCACTTTTTGAAGGACAACGTGTTGTAAAAAATGTACAACTTCTGCATCTTTTTAACATCTCCCATGGGCAGCATCAATGAGTCTACAACATGATATGAACCGAAGATAATGAGGGAGTACTTAGGGGTCATCATATCACGAAGGAAGAAAACAACTGAAACACGAAGGAAGAAAGAAAAGTTAAAAAACTAAGAAAATAAATTTGAAAGAGTAAAGGATTCAAAGCAACCTCGTACCCTATTTATGGAGTGAGCGTGGAAATCAAGGTGTCTCTTAATTATAAGTGACATGCCAAATCTCAGTTCATATTCAATTAAATACTATTTATTGTAAATAATATTATTTTAGACTACAAAGGAAAAAAATTATAGAGGGGTCTTCCATTGCTTCTGCCGAGGCATACCCACGCTAAAGCATCCTTTGAAAAACTAACTCTCAACCTAGCCTCATGTTGTCTATCCAGTTGAAAACTTGATGGAAATTACACAAAATGTTCGACTCNAATAATATTATTTTAGACTACAAAGGAAAAAAATTATAGAGGGGTCTTCCATTGCTTCTGCCGAGGCATACCTACGCTAAAGCTTCCTTTGAAAAACTAACTCTCAACCTAGCCTCATGTTGTCCATCCAGTTGAAAACTTGATGGAAATTACACAAAATGTTCGACTTATGGATGGGATCTAACTAGTCACGTATGTCACTCAGGCCACCCTAAAGTGCTGCAACCTCTGCCACGAGCCTCGCAATGTCGGTCGACCTGCATTAAAGTTCCACGACCTCTACCTCCAACAACTCACATCGAACCAACCACTCTGGCGCAGGCGCATTAGCAGGTCTCCAGTTTCTTTCACCTAAGGACCGATCATTTCCCCCATCCGTTGCTTCATTGAATTGGAGGAAAGTTGTAGGCTCTCAAAATGATTCTAGTGAGAGCTGCTGAAGGGGTCTAACAATCTTGATAAAACCTGACCAATCAACTTATGAGGTGCAGCGATCAATCCCAGAGGTACAACGATTAACCCAAGGAGTGCAGCCGTAGTTGTTTAGTGGGGGGGATCAACAATGTTCTTCAATGGCTAGCTGCCAGTGCGATCCTCCAGAGCAATCAACTCATTTGCATTAAAAATGAGGTCAAAGGATTATTAAAAAATTGCTGAAGGAAATACTTTTCACATACCAACAAATTGGTTCATTTCTGAAATAGTTATGGAGAGTTCTTGCGCTCCTTAAGCTGGAGCACTCCATCCTTACTTTGAAAATGGGGTGTGGGAGGATCGATGATCGAATTTTCATTCAACCTTTCCTGACCACCCTCACTTCCCTCTATGGGAGGAACAACTTGCTCACTTTCCTCAGTTGCCCCACCAACACTTAGACTAGAAGNTTACTTTGAAAATGGGGTGTGGGAGGATCGATGATCGAATTTTCATTCAACCTTTCCTGACCACCCTCACTTTCCTCTATGGGAGGAGCAACTTGCTCACTTTCCTCAGTTGCCCCACCAACACTTAGACTAGAAATCAAATGGGGGTCCACCGCCAATGTTTTCTTCAAAAGATGAGTGTTGGGGCCAACCAAAGAGGCGACTTAGTCGACCGGGTTAGGTTCGGGTGTCTTTTGCTTTTGTTTCCTTATAACCATTTTCTTTTTGTTCTCCAATGTGGAAGCTACAGAAAGTTGAAAGCTTCCCAAGGCTAGTAGGCGAACGTCCATATCTTGCATGTACAAATCTTCGGCCATGGCATCGATCGAAAGGTCTAAAGAGCAGATAAGGGAATAAAGGGCACAAAGTCTCAAGCCCTATTAATAGAATCCGTTGGGCACAAAAAACACAAGGGAGGATTGATTATTAAATTAATTTTCTTGATTTTTGTACCATTTGGCATCTAATAATTTTCTTGTCCTTATCGTAACTATTGTCATCAAGAATAAGAAAAATTTGGGAACTAATATGTATACTAAAAAAATGCAGTGTGNAATAAAGGGCACAAAGTCTCAAGCCCTATTAATAGAATCCGTTGGGCACAAAAAACACAAGGGAGGATTTATTATTAAATTAATTTTCTTGATTTTTGTACCATTTGACATCTAATAATTTTCTTGTCCTTATCGTAACTATTGCCATCAAGAATAAGAAAAATTTGGGAACTAATATGTATACTAAAAAAATACAGTGTGAATCTCAAGAAGATCAAATGATTAAGATTAGAGATGCATAGATGAAGCTCCAAAGTACATAATTGAAATTTTACAAGCAAAAAGCCTATCGCCTTTAGGGCAGAATTGACCGACATAGAGTTTCGATCAATGAAATTTTCTGGCCAACATGTCCACCGAATGAGAGAGCACAAGCACGTGAAAGCACGCTTCTGTCAAATTATCTTATATCGCTGAGAAACCTTTGGTCGGTCAACAGAATCAACCGACTCGAACATTAGGCAGTTGGCATAGTCGGTCGACCCACAAATCGGATAGTCTACTGACATCAAATATATATCTGCATTACAATGTAAATTTTTACTCAACAAACATGTTGGTTTAATGCTCTGGACAGTTAGAGTAGCCGTTCTTTCCTTTCTGTATAACTATATTTTGATACCTCTATAAATAGAAGGTTATGACATCAATAAAAGGGGACTTCGTTCTTTTTGGATCCTCACACTAGGGAATTCTCTGACATTTTTAACTTCTCTCACACAGTCTCTCTTTTTCATCCCTTCACAAACTCTAACTCTCTATGCATGTTTTCGAGAAGGTAATTCAGAATATATCTATNTTTTGATACCTCTATAAATAGAAGGTTATGACATCAATAAAAGGGGACTTCGTTCTTTTTGGATCCTCACACGAGGGAATTCTCTGACATTCTTAACTTCTCTCACACAGTCTCTCTTTTTCATCCCTTCACTAACTCTAACTCTCTATGCGTGTTTTCGAGAAGGTAATTCAGAATATATCTATGTCTATGTAAGCTGAAGGCTCGTATAATAGCCTCTAACCATTCCTTTATATATATATATATATCATTTTATCTCTATCTGAAAATATTTAATCAACTTTTTAAAAATTAAATAACAATATCTTTTATGTGATAGAAAAAAAATTGTCTAGTTTAAATATAGAAAGTAAATACCACCCAATTCTTATATATTTAGGTATTAAACACTCATATTTTATTTTTTACATTTATACCCTGTAAAATTATTATATCATATAAAAGTATAATTATTTAAACTTTTTTAAAAAAATTGTCATATATAGAAAATGAAGTTTAGGTGTTAGACATGTAAATAGATATAAATTAAGTGGGATGTACATAAATCTTCCAAAAATTTGGGAAAATTTATATACATACCAATCAATTCCAACNAAAAATTTTTCTAGTTTAAATATAGAAAGTAAATACCACCCAATTCTTATATATTTAGGTATTAAACACTCAAATTTTATTTTTTAAATTTATACCGTGTAAATTTATTATATCATATAAAAGTATAATTATTTAAACTTTTAAAAAAACTTGCCATATATAAAAAATGAAGTTTAGGTGTTATACATGTAAATAGATATAAATTAAGTGGGATGTACATAAATCTTCCAAAAATTTGGGAAATTTTATATACATACCAATCAATTCCAATNATATTTTATTTTTTACATTTATACCCTGTAAAATTATTATATCATATAAAAGTATAATTATTTAAACTTTTTAAAAGAAATTGTCATATATAGAAAATGAAATTTAGGTGTTAGACATGTAAATAGATATAAATTAAGTGGGATGTACATAAATCTTCTAAAAATTTGGGGAAATTTATATACATACCAATCAATTCCAATTTTTTTTACATGTCTAACACTGTATTTCATTTTTAAAAGTTGAAATAATGATATTTTTTATTTTATATTAAAGATTTGGACGATAAAAGTCTCAAAAGTAAAGTTTAATTATAAAATATGTAAATACATATGAATTAGATGATATATAAATGCCCATTTATTTTCGTAGTACCCCTTTCACATCTATTTACATATTTTAAATCTGAACGATCATATTTATATATATAGTATTTAATNTTTAATTATAAAATATGTAAATACATATGAATTAGATGATATATAAATGCCCATTTATTTTCGTAGTACCCCATTCACATCTATTTACATATTTTAAATCTGAACGATCATATTTATATATATATAGTATTTAAATTTTTATTATCATATAAAAATAATAATATTTTTATTTTTTTAAAATGAAATATAATTTTATTATATAGCTTTAATTCATACTTAACAACTGTGCGCGACACGTATGTAAATTTCCAAAGTTAGTTTTTTTGTGCAGATCGAAGGTGAGACCGGCACCCCGATGCCCTAGATCTCTTTCTACAAACGTGAGGGAGATCGGAATAGCAGAGGAGTTTAAGCATGGCGGAAGCACGGAGGAGGCACTCCTTCGAAGAAGGGCCGCCTAGTCCCGTTAAGCATCCCTCCACCTCCACTTCCTCTTCCGGCGGCGGCAATCCACAAGCCCTCGACGGCTCCTTCCTACTCCAGCTTCTTCAGAAGACGCCTCACGCAACGTCATCCTCTTCCTCACACCTTATTCTTCCCCACGAAGCTCTTCCTCCTTATCAGGACCCCGCCGTCGCTGCAGTAGTTCCTGGATTTTCCTTCCTTCCTCATAGCTTATTGGCCCATTCCCAGCCTGCGAGTTTTTCCCCGCCCTCCTGGGCACCCCCGGG
Source organism: Phalaenopsis hybrid cultivar (assembly GCA_002079205.1). Classification (NCBI taxonomy): domain Eukaryota; kingdom Viridiplantae; phylum Streptophyta; class Magnoliopsida; order Asparagales; family Orchidaceae; genus Phalaenopsis; species Phalaenopsis hybrid cultivar. Next base: position 408,670 of record JXCR01135456.1, on the reverse strand, counting down.
CTTTAATCCTCCTGATGTCAGGAATCCCAATTTTTCGGGAGGGCAGCGGTGCTTCCCGATGGACGATGGGAGGTCNTTCCTCATAGCTTATTGGCCCATTCCCAGCCTGCGAGTTTTTCCCCGCCCTCCTGGGCACCCCCGGGCTTTACTCCTCCTGATGTCAGGAATCCGAATTTTTCGGGAGGGCAGCGGTGCTTCCCGATGGACGATGGGAGGTTAGGGTTTACTCCGAGTGAAGTCATTCCACATAGTTCCGCTCTATTGAACAGTAATGTCCGTCAGGGTTGTCCGCGACCGCCTCATGACGGGTTTTTGGCTTCTAATCGTACGGGAAACCTTAGCGGGAAGAAGGTGACTGGTTATCGGGGCCAAGAGGAGATAGCTTCCATTAGACCTCCCCCTGGATTTGGGAAAGCCGGCTTTGACGGTTTGGCTAAATTTAATAGCAAAGTGGAAGGTGTTTCCCGTAGTCAAATTGGTTCTGCTGGGTCTAACCGGCAATGGAGACCACATGGTCGTCCTGAGTGGAGGCCTGATTACAATGAGGAAGGCAGGAGTGCAGCAGCATTTAAAATGTTGCAGAGATTGGAATCTCAAAAAGAGAGAACTGAGAGACAAGATGAGAAACAAAGGGACGGTAGGACCTTGGATAATGATGCACGGCATAGAAGATTGCCAAATGGATATAGTGTTTATAGAGAAAAGCATTCTCACTCTTGTTACCCTGGTCGTCCTATTCTGAACAACTGTGATTTCATGGGAGAGAAATCTAGTGGAGATTTTAATAAAGATTTGATGGATAATGAAATCAATGAACAAAGCTTTCAGATTTTGGAACAATTGGATCATGTTGAAATTGGACAAATTTCTTCTAAAAATGAGGCTTCCAATGAAGATGATTTGCTAGGAGAACAGCTTACAACAGATTGTAGTGACCAACAGCCATCCTGGGAGGCAAAAGAGAAGAGAAATTTGCGGGGTAAGGTAATCAAATTTCACTAACCTTTTCTTTATCTCGTGCTTGTTGCTATGTTCATTTGCATGGTTACTTGATAATGCAATTCTTTGCTTTGTTGGCATTTTGGTTTTTAGCATTTTTGTTTAGGCATTTTGGATTCATGTTTTTTTAGCAATACGTGGTAAGTTTTTGTTTTGTTTACATGGTTGCAACTATTAAATGCCAATGTACCATAAATTTTGATTTTTGGTATCCTGACTGCTAAAAGGAAAAAACACACTCATACACACAATAAACAAAATGAAGAATCACAATTTACCATTCTATAGGTTTGATGAAAAGTTTGTCTTTTTTTGTGGCATAAAATTTGGAGCTTGGGGTCTTGTTTTTCATTATAGGAGACAAATTGGGTTTATGGGTCGGGTTCGCTGACTTGAAATTGACCTGACTCAAAACTACGACCGTAAACCAACCAGAATATTAAATAGGTTAGAAATTTCAACCCGAACAAAACCCATCTTCAACTCACTGACTAGAACTTGACCCGTGTAAACCGTTTAACATAAGTCATAACAGCTGTTTGGGTTAATTTAGGATCAAATAGAGGCCAATTTTGGGCTCCTGGGGGTTGATTTTGAGTCAATTTTGAGCTAGCAAGTTTATTTCAAGTCAATTTAGGGTTGGCGTGTCAACCTGAATCCGACCCAAAATATTAAAGAGGTTAGGATTTCTAACATGAACCCATCCTGAAAATTATTTGGGTCAACTCGAACCTAGATTTTTTGAGCTGAGTTCAAGTTGAGTTGACATGTCTAGCCAATTTTTGACACATACAATTCATAATTTAGCATGCCTCCTTCAAAATTATGAATGGAACCTTTGGGAAACTTCCATATGAGATTTATAGATGAATTTTATATGAAAAATTAAATGAATGCTATCTTATAAATTATACTACTCAAATCTCCGTCAGAAAAACTGATAAACTACTTTAGCATTTGGATTATACTTCCATGTCAATAATCTGTTGCAATTTCAAGTCATGGTGAATCAGGAAGCCCCTTTATCCATTTCTTCTTCGCGAGCAGTTGAGTTTCTCTACCTCGTGAGCTCCCTCTTGAAGAAAAGGCTTTTCTCTATTTCCTCTTTGGGAATTGAGGACACGTCAATGACATATTCATTGTCGTCCTTATACTAACCTTTTGATGTTAATTTAATGAATCTTTCTCAATTTCTTTTTATTTAGCATTGACTATGGTGTTAATTATTTTTGTGAAAATTAGTTCACGCGTAACTATTTTATCTTATGCCTAACAGAACTTTTGTATTAGTTTCAAACTTATTAGGTCCATCTACCTTGTTTGTGCATTATAAGTACGTCATGTTGTAAATGCTGAAAGCACTAGAAACATATTTTATATAAGATTTTAACTTCAATGAATGTTGCTCTTCTACCATTCTAATGTAATTTTTTAATATTCCAACCTTCAAAGTTTTACTATATTTATATTTAGAGGTGTCAATTCGGTTTCACAAGTCATGTTCGAGTCCAATATGAAAATGGCTTGTCATAGATATGGTTAACTTGAGCTTGACCCATGTAATAAATATGTTAACCCAACTTGACAAAACCCGAACACAATTTGAAGTGGTGTGGTAAATATTTAAGTCTTGGCGGACTAGTGTCAGTTATAACCAAAATCGATGTGATACCTGATTTGGTTATGAAAACTGAGTAAGAATAAAAAAATAACTTAATATGATTATTTATTAAAAAATATAATTAAATCATTATTATTTGTTTGACTTAAACCCGAACTGACACGAATAAATTATTTTTTGAGTCACTTGAGTTGACATGTATCCGACACGACAGGTTCTTTGTCAGGTCTTCTATTGACCCCAATCTATATCTTAAAAATTTCATCTTTTCGCTTAACTTGTCTATGCATGAATTTTGTTTTGCTTTTACACTGACGTTCATTTTGTTGTTTTTAATTTAGTATATGTGGAAAGTGATAGCCTAAATATTACTATGGAAACTCTATGGTTATAATTCTACCTCAAGATCTATAAATTGAGATGCTACCTTATTAATTCCCCCGTGAGACCTTTAAATGATTTGGTTTTTGACAATTATAAGGAAAGATTTGTCAACTTAGATTTGTAAGCTTTGGAAGTTCCCATGGCATGCCCCTTTATTAGGGGTTCAAATTCTATCTCAGTTATGATTTTTGGCTTTACATGTGAGAAAAAGAAGAAAATCTCTTTTACCTTTGTAATATGTGGCTTTTGAGATAAACCACATTGTTTTCTATATTTGCTGAAGGAGATTATCATCATCTTGTTGTGTGGTAATCTCATTCTTAGAAGTTTTTTGGTCTTTCTTTTTGTTGAGTATGGGCATATTTGGGATTTGGGAAGGGATGGTTAGTGTTCTTTTAATTAATTTATCATGATTATCGCTTTTATATTCTTTTACTAGACTAGATCATCATGCCTCTATCATATGCCTGGTTGAAGTCAAGTTACATAAATCTTGATGCCTTTTGTGGTGTATTTTCTAGTGTTTAAAATTGAAATATTAGAGAGGTACGTCTGCCCAATTGAAAAATCTATCACATCAACACGCACGCCTTGCTTGGATTGCGTGAGGTGTACGCCTTGCTTGGATTACGTGAGGTGTACGCCTCAAAATTGTCGAGACACGCAAAGGCCCACTTCGCCTCAAAATTGTCGAGACACGCAAAGGCCCACTTCGCCTCAAAAACGATGAGGTGACTGTCTCATATTCGATGTAAGTATTTTGTTATTTAAAATTATCTGATGCCAAACCTGTAAGCTTTCGTCTCCCACATCCTCTTATCTCGCTCTCACAAACCATATGACGCCTCCTATAGCATCAAATGATGTCGCCGACATCATTGCCAGTGCCACCTGATTCTCTTGCCGCCAATGTCGCCCGATCCTCCTGCCACCAACACCACCGTAGCTACCTACCACTCTTTCGTTTGAACACGGAAGATTATGTCTCCCATCACACCCACACACCGAACGCCACAACCAACGCAGATATCGACGTCGCCCCTTATCTAAACAAATTTAGGTGTGAGATATGCAAGTGCATTAAACTTGTGTCATGTTTTATGTAAATGCCCCTTATCTAAAATACATCGATCAAAATTTAGGTATTAGATATGCAAATACATTGGAATTCACTATTGAGTGGTTTGTTTTAATCAAAAGTTATCACTTTTTATCATGCTATGATCTTAATGTGTTTTCCTTTTATATATTTATAAATTATGATGATGCTATTATATATTTTTTACTCGTTTATTTTAACTGTACAATTTTCAATTTGCGAGGTCAGACCGCCTCAAGGCTTATGCCTTGCCTAACGAACGAAAAACATCTCAATACCAAATTGCATAATTTTAAACATTGGTATTTCCCCTTTATTGTATGTTTTCCTTTTGGGGAAGTCATTTTCAACCTTAGCAACACTTCCAAATTAAGTTATTTACTGTTTTTGTTATAAATACTTGGTTAAAAACTAAATATCTAAGATATATAACTGGAAATTTGAGATAAAGATGCCTGATTGTTTCAGATTTGGAGAACCAAAAATTATTTCTGACATCCAATTCAGTTTTATTGACGTCTTCATGGATGCAACCAAGCAGTGATTCTGGTTTATGTTGGGCATCATAATCTTTGGGAAATAGAGTAGTGCGGGCTTTGGTTGCAAGAAAAGTTAGCATGATTAGATGAATCATGTCTTCTTTATGCAACTTGCCTTGGTGCCATGGCATATATTGCAACCTTCAGGGCTAGTAGACATCTACTTGCACATTTATTTTTGTAAGCAATAAATACGTTTTAGGGGTCTCTTTCAAGTATACATATGAGTGGTGCTAATCCATTCATGGATTTCTGGGCTCAGTGTGCTCTAATTGAGGGGGAGTCATAGATGACATCCAAGTTTTACTCTAATATTGAATCAAAGGGGGAATTATATTTTATTTACTTAAGTACATTTGGAAAGAAATATCTAAATGATGTTATGGAGGTTGGGTGACTATAATTCTATATCAGGATCTTTAAATTAAAGACGCCATCTCATTGCTACACATGATACTCTTTTAGATGGCTGACATTCACGCTGCAAAAATAGTCTAATAACAAAATTTTGAATGCATCTTTAAGCATAATCCTCATGAGATATTTTTTTTAGCTTAGTCTTTAACTTATAACTCAAGATATGTCATCATCTAAATTACCATTCTCTTGCATAATGGATTCAAGATAGTTAAACTCATTACTTCTAGATGCCACATGATCTTTAGCTAATATTGATCCATAATTATCAATTTCAAGTTCACCAAGTATCTTCTGCATTGGATAAGCTGGATTCTTGCTTGACCTTCACATAGATTTTTTTTAAAACTACAACTGCATGCCCAGAACTTTTTCCTCTCTCTTTTCTTTTTCTATTTATTAATGCACAATTCTAAAGACCACCACATTAATTTACCTGACTTGAAAATGAAAATATTGGTTCCAGCAAATTAAATTTTTGATATCCAATCCAATAGCATTGCGTCATAATTCATAACCTCCTCAATTATTTTGGAGAGTGAAGCTATACTAATTCATTGTTGAAACCACACCAATCGGATAAATTATAACCTCAATCTAGAAAATACCTTTCTTGCCCTTCATCTCCAGTATGCCATTATGACAAATAATTGGTAAATGAACAAATGAAAAGAAACCATTTGATGAAACATGTATAAACTATATATAAGTTTATTCTTGTTGTGATATTTCTAATAAAAATAAGTGTGAAGTCTTTCTTCAAATCGTCAGGATTGGATGGATAAATTTGGCTCTAAGGAATTTACCATTTGATACTTCTTAAAAAAATTGGAAATAAATTCTTAGCATGTTGTAGAGTATCCATGAATCATTACAGTTAGCGTTATCCTGTCAGTGAATAAGATACGCTTGTAATCCATCATTAATAACAAACAGCATCTCATCAATTTGGAATGGCTTGATAAAGAAGTTGCATGGAAGTATCTTGTATGTAGATTCACAACAAATAGTTGGAAAGAGAGTAGAATTCAAGAAATATATTAGCAGTATGTTTATGAAATATTGTCAAAATAGATATATTGAAAGTTTGTTTTATGCTAGAATTTTTTTTTTGGGTATGTCTAATTTTCTAGGCATTGGGTCCACTCAACCTCACAAACTTAAATAGTCTTGCCTGCCTTGCATTCAACTTCTTAAAAGTCTAATATGGAATCTTTTTCTTAATTCACCATGATCATAACACTGAACTTAAGCCCCACATGCTTCTTGTCCATGTAAGTAGAAAGTCTGTAATTATCATACTAGTTAGTTTCATGCAAATATCCTTGTGTAGTTCGTGCATATGTTGTGCAATTAATTTGCAAGTGATGTAAGTAATAAAATACTAAAATATTAATATAAATTTTAAGAATTACTATCAATGACCTGCAAGTAATTTTTTAAAATGAATTTCAAATGAAATTAGAGTAGACAAATCATACAATTGTGATATAACTCTCTGGATAGATGACCACTTTAAAGAAAGTTAATATATGAATATAACTCTCTGGATAGATGACCTCTTTAAAGAAAGTTAATATGACTAGTTTAAATATAAGTTTTGATAAATTAGAATTTGATAAGATAAATATAATTTGAAAATTTAATTTTGTTTTAAGGTGTTTGTTATTAATGAATTCTTGAATATCATGCGACCTACCTTTTTTCTGTAAGTTCTTCCTATGAATTGATATATTAGGAAACTAAGAACTTAAAACAAAGTTTATATCAATTTGATCATCCATTATGAGAACTATATAGGCAAAGAATTCATCTTAGTTTATATTTTAAGACTCATTTGATTGATTAATTACATTATATATGAGTGGTTCATCTTGACATTTAGACGGAGACTCTATTTTCATTAAAGACAAAGCATGTGTAGTTTTCAAAATGTGTAATGTTAGAAATATTTTTTTATTGCAACTTTAAAATTGATTATGTAATCCAGTGTGGTATTCATTGGATGGTAAACATTTTTTTTTTCAAGTGCATGCTTCATGTTTGACTGTTGATTTATTTTACAGGAAATACTTTGTCAAAGTAATCAAGCATCCTATTAATTTATTTCATAATTACAATCTGCTTTCTAGACCATAACTTATTCAATCCGTTCCAAATTTCATAAATGATTATTTTTTTTTATTGACCTAATAAGAATCCTTTGTTTATTCTACATGATAAAATCGTAGGTACCAATTTGATGTAGGATAGCTCAAGGTTAGGGTTTCCTAATACAAATTATGATGTGTAGTATGTTTAATGTAAAGTAAAATTTAGGATTTAGACACCGTTAAGTCAATCCAATAGCTCATTTTCCTTAAGAAGGTAAGCAGTAATTGTCTTTAAACTCAACTAGTAATGAAATGACTGTCCCATTTAAAGATGAAGTGATTGTAAATATGTAAGAATTTCTGTAAGAATTGGAAACTAATATAGTCAGCTAGCAAACAAATTAAATTCCATAAAATTAAATATTGGATCTCTTACTTTGTAACCATAAATCAAGGGCACTAAACTTGCCAGTAATAAATTATCAAGTGAAATAGACGATAAATGAAATCACCAAAGTAGAGAAAATAAGGCTTCACTCCGGTACAAAGAGACAGACGACTTCTCTCGGAATTAGACAAGCTTACTTTTATTGTTCTGGAAGGAATGAAATATTCAACTCGCACTCTTAAAATTGAAAACAATAATAAGTATTGTTTTTTCAAGATCAAATATTTGTCAATTATATACCTAATAATGATTACTTATAGATGCATCTTAATCCAGGCTAGTAAAATGTTGAGGTAATCAATATCAATTTCCTGTTTAAATTAGTCCCTGATCATTTAAAATTCTCCCCACAACAGCCAAACACCTGTCAACAGCCCCGTTCACAAGCAGTAAAACTGCAAATCCAATCCATGCCAGCAGCTCTACACCAGACCTCACTAGTTGGTGCAAACACCCTCTTGCGAAAAAAAAAAATGTAAATGCCTATTTTATTAGGCTGGTTTTAAGATGGATTGCTGCCCAACCTTCTTAGAGATACCCAAAGATATTTTACATCCACCCTCCATCTCATTTCTTGTTATTAAAAAAATGACGAAGACATAAAAATCATCATCATTATTATTAATGGAAGTAAAAGTGCTTATTAGTTGGGGAAAAAGATTGTTGGAAGCAGTTGGCATGCAGTCTTCTCATAATCAAATTAGGAAGTGGGGGACATTGGGTGGTGTAGGTATTATGAGCTGAATGCAGGAAAGCCATTTCAGTTTATTCACATTGATTATTGAGGATTTTGAGGTGTTTTTCAGGCTTTCATTATTATAAAAGCTTTCTGGGGAAAGTTTAATATGCAAGTTCTGCTCATTTTTTTAACTGTAAGCACTTTTGAATGTTTCAGCCAACTGTTTGTTGTCCTTGCGTTAGTTGAAGTTAAATTACCATATGCAGCTAGTTCACTTTTGTTTGTTCAAACAATGCTGTACCAACTATCTGGTCTAGATTTGTCTTCTTCCTCTTGTATGGGTGTTTAACATGAGAAATGGTATGTAAGTTTTAGTATTTGTTTATTATTTTGCTGTTGTGGATTTTGCGTATGTTGAAGTTTTGAAGGCAAGTTGATGCGCCCTGGAAAGCATTTGAAGGCAGGTCATCTTCATTTTTATGATAGATAATTCGATCGGATGCTAGTCTCACTAAATTATGTTGTAGGAATTTGGAAATATTTTATGCATTATCGAGTGTAGATTCATTTTTTAGGATCTATTATGTGAATTTTGGTAGATCTAATATATTTTGCCCGGTTTTTAAGCATGGAATCTTTAGTTTAGTTTCACTTTTGGAATCTTCATTTTCCATTACTAACTCAGGGTTGCACTAATTAATATTTTTTATCTTTATTTTTCAACATCAATTATTTTTGGTTATCTATTGTTCAACATGGAAGTAAATTGTTTTTAGATATATTTTTACTTACAATTGAATGTATGTGATTTTATTCATGATTTAAATTTGTTTTATTTAGCAGGATGCCAGGAAGGATTTCTTTAGAGGTTATAATGTATCGAGCCAACGAATCAGGATCCGAAAAAGAGAATTACAGAGCCGCCCTGACTTGGACAGTTTTGGACCTCGTTTCCTTTCTATTTTTAAGTCTCTTTTACCCTCAGAGGTTGAAATAATTAAGCAAGAGCAGTTGTTACTCTTGCTGAGGAAGTTGGTAAAGAAAGAATGGCCAGATGCTGAACTCCATGTCTATGGTTCATGTGCTAATTCGTTTGGGGTTTCAAATAGTGACATTGATGTTTGTCTCGCAATAAAGGATCACGAGATAAGCAAGCTTGATATTCTTTTGAAGTTGGCTGATATTTTAAAGTCTAGTAATCTCCAAAACATTCAGGTAGGTAAGATTTGCGTTCTTTCATCTTTGATTTCTATATGATTGCTTGTTTTTGTTGGCTCTAGGAAAACTTATTTCTTCTTTGAGGAAGCTTCTTTGATATTCCTTTCAAATTTTCTCATTGTGCGCTTTTTAAATCTCACTCACTCTCACAATAGGCTTGTGGCCTGTTATTGATGAATTTGTTTGTTTGTTCTCAGATTTGTTTTCTCCAATCTCTCACGTATGATGTCTTGCTTTTAAAAATTCAACCATTGTTTCATTTGTTTTTTTATTTTTCAGTATCTTGAATTTGTGTCATCTCTATTATTTTGTCTTTCTCAAGTGTTATGCGGTGAACTTTCCAATGATTGATTTTTATCATTTGCACATAGCATTGCTTTCAATTTTGGTTTTTCCCCAATAATTGTAACGCACTGTTTAATTTAGATCCAAGACATAGTTAATTGCATCTGACTTTTTGTGGGTCNTTTGCACATAGCATTGCTTTCAATTTTGGTTTTTCCCCAATAATTGTAACGCACTGTTTAATTTAGATCCAAAACATAGTTAATTGCATCTAACTTTTTTTTGGGTTAGAACTTACCTTAGAAGGAACATTGGAGTGCCTATTGAAGTTCCGAGTATATCCCTTTTTTTGGACGGTTCTAGGAACATCAGCCGTGAAAACATTGAAAATTCATGCATACTTTTGTTTTTAGAATTAAAGCTTTGAATTGAAGACATGCACGGGATATGAGGATAGACTTGGTACACCTTGAAAAAAATTGGCTGTAAATCTGTTCATATATATATATATATATATACACCTGTGCGTATATGTACATATAATATTAAAATGTCTTTATATAATGAGTGACCTTCACATGCACGTCATAATACATCCATATGGACATTTATTTATATTAATAATAAAATAAACATCCACGGATGCTTGTGGACGGAGAAAACTTATCCTGAATGCTTATTATACCTGTAAATTGACANCACGCCATAATACATCCATATGGACATTTATTTATATTAATAATAAAATAAACATCCACGGATGCTTGTGGATGGAGAAAACTTATACTTAACGCTTATTATACCCGTAAGTTGACAAAAAATGAGGTTTCAATTTTAGCAAGGGCGTATATCAAATTATAGATGGCAAAATTCTTATAAGTTGGCTAATATATGATGATCGATCATTCTACCCTGAAACTTATTTGTATCATTTTGGAACTTGGAAGGTTATCTGATCTGATACGGCTAATTATTGTTTATTTAAAATTTAAATGGGATGCACTTTCCTAGAATATATTAGTGTCCTTCCATGCAGGGCATGAATAAAATATCTATTTAGAAGTTGCTTTTGGTTTGGAGACATCTAGCTTCTTTTCTTGCTTCATTGTCAGTTTATCACGGTTTCTTATTTTATTGTTTAATGAGGTTTTCATTTATATTTCGAGATATTTGTTTATTGGCCTTGATATCCCATTACATGCTTTAATTAATACTTCATTCTGTCTAAGTTGGTTTATTTATTTTACATTTTGCATTATGGTGATCTTTTTTCCATACTTTTTAACAGTTTACTCTGATTTCTTACACGATTTGTTGGATGATAATAGGCACTTACCCGTGCTAGGGTTCCTATTGTAAAGATGATGGATCCTGCAACAGGAATTTCTTGTGATATCTGTGTAAACAATCTTCTAGCTGTTGTCAACACCAAGCTTCTTAAGGATTATGCTCAAATTGATCAGAGATTAAGGCAGTTAGCATTTATTGTGAAACATTGGGCCAAGTCTCGTCGGGTGAATGAAACATATCAAGGAACCCTTTCTAGCTATGCGTGAGTTGCAGCAGACTTATACTTACTGTTCATCTGAGTTATTTGTGCATTGGAAACGGTTTCTGTAAATACTAAAAAGAAGAAAAAACTTTTACAGCTATGTGTTGATGTGCATCCATTTCTTACAAACACGGAAACCGGCTATTCTTCCTTGTTTGCAGGTGTGAGATTCTCCTCTAAATGTTCTCTTCCTGTGTGTGTTTTAAATAAAGTCATGTTGCTCAAATTTAGCTGTCATTGCTTGTTATTGAACTGTTTTTAATGAGAAAGAGAAGAAAATTTTAATATATTAGTTTTCAGTGTGGTTTTTATTGATGATTTTATTATGGGTGTACCTGCATAGTATGAAGGTACTCGGTGTAAACCTGAATCTGTCTTTTAGTAGTTTTTATGGGATTTTGATGCCAGAAGTTTCAAGATTAATTGTCTTCTATGAGAACCGGAGAGAACTATTCAATTTGGCTGAATTTTGTAATGTCCTCAGCAATTTGGCTGAGCCTAGATTGGATTATGTTGATCTAATCACTTCATCTGAAGCTCCAATTCTATCTTCATTCTATGAGGCACATATTAGAACTTCATCTTTCAATCCTTTTTGGAATTTCTTACCACATGCTCATTAGAAATTTAATCTCGCTTCTTATTTGCATCATCTGAACCCCAGTAGTTGTTTCAGATATTCTGTATAAGCTTTCTTTTCACGTGCATACAAAGTGATGTGGCCATCTAGCTGTTTAAGGTTTTCTTTTTACAGCACAAGAATCTGAAATCATCTCTAAGATTTAAGGGTGTGGGGAAAAAAGAAAAAGAAAAAAAAATCCAAAAATCTGAACCAATTGGCCAAGGGTTTGTTTGGGGCAACAACAACTTATTGATAAGCTGCGCGCAACAACTATGATAGGAAGCTACTATGGATAAGATGACTTTCTGTTTGTTTTTTATAACTTGAAAACAACAGTGCTGCAACTGTTTCTGGATAAATGATAATTTTGCTCTTGTATTGTAACGCTCTTTGCAAAAAAACTATTCACACCAAGCAAATATCCAGTGCAGAACACTTCAAAATAAAGATAGATGTCTCACTAAACAGTGAGTAGTATGACTATCGAAATTAAGAAAATGACTATTAAAATATCAATTAATAATATGATAACATTTTTTTAAAATGCAGACGATGTACATCGCTAGACAAGTCGTTCTCCAAGGACACTCTCCACGCCCTATCAATCTCGTCGGTGGAATCTTTCAGCTCATTTGCCCACCTAAAATAGTCCGTTTTTTGTGATTTTTTTGAGAACCTGTAAAACTGTCTTTCGTAGCTATGTGACCGACGTGAAGCATGAAACATTTTAGTCCGCAGTAGCAGTGCAGTCCTCTGGAATTATCGCAAATCCTCGAGCTCATCTTTCCTGAAGGTAAACACGTATAACACTTGTAAAACTAATAACAAAAGTAATTAATTAAAGTTTTATGCAGCTATGAGGTATCAGAGAATTCAATATATAAACCAACGAATCTGTTACTACAAGAAGACAACGAACATTATAAAAAATGGGTTTTTGGTTCTCTTTAATCCACGTAATACCGAGCTCGTGTGTCAAATATGTATATCACAAAAAAGTCATCCATAAGATCCTAAAAAACTATAAAACTGAAAAAGAAGAGGAACCTGGTTGTCTTTATTAGGATTTCACATGTGACACCAACCAATAGCGACATACAGGTCATCCATAAGAAAAAAAAAATAAATGAAAATATTCAATATTTAGGTCAAGCGTCTCATCATAGATCTTCAAACCCACAAAAAAGGACATGTAATATTTAGGATACATATATTTCCATGGTTGCCTCATCGGTCATCCAAGCAGGATAAAATACATGCAAAAGGGAAAAGGACATGTTACTTGCGTAAAAACTAATACAATAAAATATCAAATGCCTAAGAAACATAAATATACATGACTTATATAAAATACAAATACAATAAATAGTGAAAGTTTTCAACAACCATTACAATAAATAAATTTAAAAACTAACTTTTCCTCCAATGACACTAACTATAAAATCTGAAATTCGTTCCCTCAATTCTATTATCTTGCTTGCACCTTCTTCATGTTGAGTGTTTGTCTCAAGCATATTATTTTCGACATATGAAAAGTTTTTCAACCTGTGACAAAACCTGTCCAATACAATTTTCATACGCGTCAAGAGAGACCTTTGAATGATGCTCAGCTGCCTTATAGAAATCAATGTCGTTGAGGGAATAATGTCGAATATAATTGTAAAGAGTATCGTAACAATCACAATCTGCACATGTTTAGAAACGAATAAGTTGACATATCACGAATTATAACTCATTTCTTCTTTCAATCTCCAGATTTCCTCTCAACAACACCGTGTAAATGAGAGTATTTTTTGTTGATCATTTCTCTCATGCCCCGCGTGACATTGTTGACTCTTTTAAAGTTAAGTATGTGGTATCTCGTATTAAGATAGAGCTTCAGACACTCTCGTTGCAACAAATACCCACCATCAACTAAATAATATTTACCTAATGTAAATAGAATGATTAGTGTTGAAGTAAAAAAAAAGTAATTTTCATGTGCACTGTCCTCCCAACCTACCATAATAAAACACATATTGAAATCACATACAACTGTGACATTTTGCGTCGGTGATTCACAAGGTCGATGAATGTGATATTCTCATTATTTGGAACACGTGCATTCACGTGTGTTTCATCGATTGTTCCGATACAATTCTAAAAAGATAAACAAAGGTAACTTAATTACTATATTCATTTGAAAATTGAATGTAATAAAGAAGAGAAACTATCTGAAAATATGCCATCGTACATCGTAGAAAATCTCCGTGGGGATCCGTTTGAATGTAGGATATGTTGGCTTTATGACTTATGATGAATTTTTGAGAAATTTCTGCAAATTATTTTAGAAGAGTGTTGAAATAGCTCCTAACATTAATTCATTATGTGATAATATGTAGAGGGTTATTGTTAACAACTCTCGTGAAGTCATTTTGGTGGAGTCATGAAGTCAATGATTTCTGTGTAGTTCCCCCCAACAGATCAATGAATACCGCCCGTGTCATGCGGAATATATTGCTAAACTTCGTTGGATGGCCTGCAAACAACTCCCTAACTCATTTGTCACCAATGTACGAAAATGTCATGTAAGGATAGCGTTTTATGTACGAGTTATAATACTCAAACACACTGCAACTGCAACTCTCCTTCCATTTCTTTCTCTATTTGTATCCATGTAATTGAGTGTCAAAGTAGCTAACACATAAACATTAATGAATTAGTTACAATCATATATTTTTATGAACAAAATCAACTTCAAAATAAAATTAGAGAAGTCAACAGAAAACATAACGATGAAAAATGAAATTGCAAATCAAATTTAACATTGTCAGAATGAAAAAGTAAATAACCAAAAGCAAATAAAAATGTCTATTGCAACAAGAAATGTAAATTGTCTCACAAGAAAAAAAACCAGGTGTCCCTCAAGTGTCACTTTTCACATGAAATAACGTAAATAATGCTCCCTACTGTTTGGGGTTATCGTCATGAAAAACTCTCTTCGGGTTGGGTCTTAAAGCAACTTCGTAGAGAGCAGATACAACACGTCTTCATAAATTTTTGGAGTTGCCGCCATAATACACATGACCTGTTGAACGCTTTCACTTGCTAATGGATTCAACATGGAGGTTCAGGTTGGGGCCTTCATTAGAACCACCTATTTGTTTTGCAGCTAGGTTTTTAGCGATATGACTAAACCCTGCCTCACTAGGTGCGCATGCATTATTGCTCGTTACCACAACACTACCAAACATATGATTTAACTTCTCTTCCAGCTCAGAATCGATGCCACTGTATTTAAATTTTTTCGCAGCTTACACCACATACAAAGTGATAACACATTTTGATGCATTTGAAATAAAAAAAATGAAAAAATTATAAAAATAGTGGATGCTTCAAAAATGCTCACCCACAATATCTCTGCCCACCACTCCTCTGAAATATCAATTGTTTGTTTTATCGGATCTCAACACAAACCCGTGGATCCCCACTTCAATTCTTTTCAGTTTTTCCAATCTTTTTTAAGTTGATCTCATTTATTTTTTTTATTATATCCTATCATACTCTCTGCCTGTACTATTCTTGAAATTTTTAATAATATTTTGTCAGCTCTTCTTGTTGAAATATGTTGTCGACCTATTTCCTAATTCAACATTTTTCAGGCAAATGCCGCATAATATTATTTTGGTATCATTATCTCACATTCCAGATGAATCAATCTCTTTGTTCTTAACCATTATACATACTAGCATGAAAAAAACAAATCAATATAAATATTTGTCATAAAAAATATTTAACACAGCTCAAAGACAAAATAAGAATGTCACAATAGCATCACCACTGCCCCTCCAACAATCCTCATAACACCTCCACACCACATCACTACACTTGCACATCACACACCACACCACTACCACCACCTCCACACACCACACCACTACCACCACCTCCAAACACCAAGGTATCAGCAAACCAAAATATTTACAATACCACCACCATCACCTCAACACATCAAAACATCCACAATACCATCACTACCACCTCAACACACCAACACATCCACACACAAACGCATCCACACACCAACAACACAACGACCTCAACCAAAATTCAGGCAACAATATCAACCGAATTTCACCCAACAAAATCAAATAACTCGGCCAACATCGCTTGCATTTTCAACCACCACCATCCATGTTTCCAATTTGCATATGCAAACACCACCACCATCAATTTGCATATTCAAACATTTTATTGTTTTTTCCCTTGCATTTCCAACCACAACCATGTATGTTACAATTCACATATGAAAACACCACCACCAAACGAACCATTGCACATAACCAAAACCATCAATAGGATGCAACATAAAGAAGCAAAATGACTTGCCGAGCATATCACATCGAAAATTACCAAACCAAAAAACCAACTTCCACTGAAAAACGAACGAATGCTAAGAGCAGAGAATAAACCATGCAACGAGCCATTGCACATAAGCAATTGCAAAATCAAAATCTACTTAGTAGATAAAACAATCATTTCTACTCCCTTTTCACTTGCATTTCCAACCACCACAATCTATATTACAATTTGTATATGCAAACACCACCGCAAAACCAACCATTACACATAACCAAACCATCCACAAGATGCAGTATAAAGAAGCAAAAATACCTACCAAGCATATCACACAAAAAACCATCAAACTGAAAGGCCAACATCCACTGAAACTGAAAACAGAAGGTCGAAACCACCAAATTGCAAAATATAAAACCAACACAATTCAATTATTGCACCCAATTATAAAATTATGAACCAACCAGTAGATAAAGCAAAGAATATTGGAACAGTAGTTAGACGAAGAAGAACTACCACCCAGAGTGTACTATGCACAGAAGCACCAAATTGAGCCGAACAAAAGAGAGGAGAGGGACATGAGAGGGAGATTAGAAAGCTCACTTGTACAACCAACCAAAATCGAAGAAGAGGAACCAACTCACAGAGCGCAAATTGCGCGGAACCACCAAATCGAACAAAGGAAAAGAGAGGAAAGGGAGAGAAGAGTGCAAGCTCACGTCAACAGCCACCCGAAGCCACTGAAGGGCAATCAGAAATAAGTGGTAGCCACTAGAGCCACGAAATCGAGGGACTTGAGATAGGAGATTTTAGGACAAGTGGTGCCTCGAGGGAAGAGGGCATCCAAGGAAGGAATGAGGAGAGTGAAGTAAAAGTAATAGTGAGGAATGTGGATCACGGGGTCCAACCCGCGACCCGCGTTTTGCATAAAACTAAGAGAGTTGTTGCGCCGTTGTAAACAAACACTGCAAATTGCGATATAAATCTGCACCACAGAGAAATCGCCGCCCAAATAGGCAGTAAATCAATTGATTGGGTTTGTGTCTTGGTTTAAGTCAATATTCTGTCTAAATTGGCCTATTATGTTTATTTTATGTTTGAATTCAATAGAAATCAAATAAACTAAATCAGATTAATCAATCATAATATATGTGATTATAATTTTAGCTGTACTTTTAATTACCCAAGTCATTTAATTAATTCTGGTGGAATCACAGTACTTATGTGATTTACCTTTTTGAAACCTCTTGATGCTTTAATATCTATCAAATTTGAACAAATTATTAAACCAACTAAAGGTGAACCATTAAAAATCTTTTAAAATCAAATGTGACCAAATTAAACACAGTAAAAAAAAAACTGATTGGACTGATCAGGAGGTGGGTGATGAGAATTTGAGGAGAGCTGGGAGTCCTGATTATGATGACGACTAGGATAGAAGAGTTAGGGTGTGTTTGGGGCAGCGGGGCGAACCGCACTGTGGCGTTTGGCAAAACAATGTTTTGCTTAATTTTTCAAGGCCTATTTGGTGCAGGTGTAATTGTTTGATGAAACAATTGTGAAGCTGTTGCAGAAAAAACTATTTTTCAAAAAGCTTTAATGACTATTAGAAATTTATTTTATTTTTTAAAAAATTAGAATGTAGTTTTCTGGAAGCCACCACACTTTAACAGCTCGGCCGAAAAAAAAACAGTTTTCTACTGCATAAATTTCTAAAAAGCAGTGAGAAAGCAGTGCCCCAAACATAATTGTGGTGGTCGTCTGAAAAGTAAAACAGATAGAAAGTTATCTCAAACAGACCTTAAAAAAACTTTGGTGAGAAACCGTATTCTGCAATCTAACTTGGCTAAGTGTGATGACTGCCAGAAAATTGTGGTTCGATTTTTTGAAAATAAGATAAACTTTTAATTTAATAACTGTCTTAGTTTTTTGAACAAAAATTTCTTTTACAACTGCTTCACAACTGCATCTTTAGACAACATCGATTGCCCTAAAGGGACCCTTAGTAAGATATTTGTACTCGAAGCCTTCTAGTTGGAGTTCTGCCTTGGGTCTAAAGAGAATATTATCAAGTAGTACCTGATAAGCTTGCCTGTCTGCTCGCTCAAGAAGATAGAAGGTGATAAAAGGTGTTGCAAATAGAGGTCGTTCATTCGGTGGCTAGAAGACTTAGGGCTTGGATGGATGGGGTGGAAAAGGGTTTCACAATTGCATCTTCAAACAACATCAATTGCCCTAAAGGGACTCTTAGTCAGTGAGATATTTGTACTTCAAGCCTTCTAGTTGGAGTTGTGCCTTGTGTCTAAAGAGAATATTATCAAGTAGTACCTGATACTGCCTGTCTGCTCGCTCAAGAAGATAGAAGGTGATAATAGGTGTTGCAAATAAAGGTCGTTCATTCAGTGGCTAGAAGACTTAGGGGGTTGGATGCATGGGTGGAAAAGGGTTTCCCAGCTAGCTTTATATGGTGACTATGTAATCATCACTGAAGGAACATACTGATGAGATTTACAATTGGCTGGACATTGCTTTGGAAAAGGTGATGAGATTTACAATTGGCTAGACATTGTTTTGGAAAAGGTGGATGTTGATGCTAACAAGTTGGTTAACAATGTTGTGTCAATGCTTGATGAGAATGCATTCTAGTTGGATTATATTAAGTCACCGTTATGTTCATGCATCTCTATCACATTGGACTTCTAGTCGCAAGTGTAGGTGAAGAACTTGGAGATGATGTCGATGGCTCTAGCATAGATTGACCATCTAGCACACCATAGTGCAAGGGTCCCTTTGAACTATTTTGCTTGGCGTGTGGGTTATTTTAAATACCGTGCAAGATATTATAGAGTTATGAATAATTTATTAATAGTTCAAGATATTATAGAGTTATGAATAATTTATTAATAGTTTGGCAATACAACAACAACAACAACAAAGCCTTAATCCCACTAATAGTTTGTCAATATTGAAAGAAAATATCGAAATGCAAAAATAGATATCAATATCATGTGAGTTCCACATGAGAATGCTATAAATTACATGTCACATGATTGGTATCACTTTATTTTACCAAGCCTACATATTTGCAGACTAGATCATTCCTAATAGTTTGCCATTAATCTAACATTCCCTTTCTTTTTTGGGTAGCTAATGAATGAAAGCACCAATAGAGCCTTGGCTCAAGCAGCCTTCTTGATTTATAACCTAGAGGTCTCAAGCATTAGTCTCGGTAGACCCAACTATGATGAATCTTTCCCATTTCATGGAAAATTAATATTTATAGTTTATAATATGCCCACCTTCTATCTGTATTGGCCTTCTACTTGTGCCTAATAGAAATATGGGATATATTTTTATTCTTTTTTGGAAGATTTGCATACACACCACTCACTTTCTATATATTTACATATCCAACCCCTATGCTTCAATTTTTATATATGGCTCTTAGGAAGTCGAAGAGAATAAATTTATATGCAAAAAAATTTACTTTTAGTGGACTTTGTAATAAATTAGCCACTAAAGATTGTAATATATATATATATATATAAACTATCTAATATAAAGATAATAAAAATAAAGATTAGTTCAAATAAAGTGTATTAAGGATGAAAATAAAAATGTGTTTTTCTTAGATGATATTTGACATAGATGGGTGAGATGTTTTTATAAACTTCTCAATGAATACCATCAACTTTAGTGATCTTAATATCATAAATAATATTTTTTTTTTATTTTTACTATTGTTCTAGTAAAATGAAAGTTGAGGTGTTAAAAAAAAATGATGGGTGGAAAAGCAATATGACATGATGTTTTAATAGAAATGTGAAAATGTTTTGAAGATTTTGAAATGTTTTGGGTTATTAAACATTT
Source organism: Phalaenopsis hybrid cultivar (assembly GCA_002079205.1). Lineage (NCBI taxonomy): Eukaryota > Viridiplantae > Streptophyta > Magnoliopsida > Asparagales > Orchidaceae > Phalaenopsis > Phalaenopsis hybrid cultivar. The sequence continues at coordinate 388,509 of JXCR01135456.1, read as the reverse complement.
GAATATTATTTTAAAAATTAAAAAGATGTCTGATGAGAGAGAAAGAATTTATTGGTTCCTATTTTAAGAATTAATGGAATGCACAAGAGTGCAAATTGTAGAAAAATTAAGGTTTCATATTTTAAAGTTCTGGGTGAGAGTAACTTAACATAGGTTATGACATGATATAAAAATTTCCCAAAACCAGTTGAACAAGTCTACTATGAAACCTATACATTTATTTAAAGATTTGATGGAGAAGTGCATGGAGTGTACCGAGGATCTACATATGATTTTTGTTGATATGGCAAAAGCTTATGATATGGTTCAAGGAGTACTTTGGATAGTTATAGAAAAGAAAGATGTTGATATTCCTTATATTCAAATCATTAACAATATGTATATTAGATCAGTTACTTGTGTTCGAAGACAAGGAGGATTGACGAAGTATTTTTCTATTTCAGTTAGATTACATTAGGGGTTGACTTTAAGCCAGTATCTTTTTGCTTGATTATGGATGTTCTCATTGGACATTTGTAGGAGGATATATGTTGATATATGTTTTTTTTTCTGATAATATCCTTTTCATGGATAAGAAGAGATAGAATTCAGGAAATATTTGAATTATGGAAGCCAATTTTAGAATTCAAAGGTTTTTGTATGATTAAATCTAAAACTGAATACATGGAATGTGATTTTAATAGTAGTTAATGTAATTGGGCAGTTGTAGCAATTGATGATCAAGTCATTAAAAGGAGTGAGCATTTTAGATATTTCGAGTCTATTGTTTAAAGTGATGGTGATATAAATGGGGATGTTGTTAGTAGAATTCAAGCTCGATGGTTGAAGTAGAGGACTACAACGAGCTATTGTGTGATAAAAAAAGTACCGCATTAACTTAAAGTTATACAATAATGGTGCGACCTGCAATACTTTATGGCGTAGATTGTTGGCCTGTATTACGGAAGTGTAAAAGTAAGTGTTGCTGAGATGAGAATGCTCAGGTGGATGAGCGATTTTATATTTAGAGACAATGTGAAACAAATATATCCATGAAAGAGTTGGAGTAGCTCCAATGACCGACAAGATTAAAGAGAATCGCCTTTGATAGTTTGGTTACATTAAACATCAACCATTTGATGATCCAGTTAGGAGAGTAGATGTTTTAGATTTGATTCATGTTAAGAAGGCTAGAGGTGTTACGAGTGTGTATGGCCTAAGGGAAATTTTGTCTTTTGTACGCCTAAGGACAATTTAGTTTTTTAATATTATTATTGTTGGGTATAAATAGACTTGTTATGTCTAGAGTTAGCTTTAATGCATGAGATTGAGTTGTGAGTCTTAGGTTTAGGTCTTGGGAGAGATTTCCTACCTCTCGAATTGTAGGAATTGGGAGAGATCGCCTACCTTTCGAATTGTAAGTGTTTATCTTGTGAGTTGTTTGGATTATTAAGGAAAATGTTCGTGGTTGCAATAATTTTATGTGGAAAGCGTGCTGATTTTTGCCTCAAATCATAACAAATTGGTATCATAGCCTAAACCTAGATCCAACAGCCCTGACCTCCTCGACCGGTTTCAGCAGCCGCATCCCTTTCCAAGCAGTCAGCCTTCCCTTGCTGCTTTTGTCGTTGATCTGCAGCATACTTGTGCTAAAATCAGTGCTGATATGCAGCTTACTTGTAGCAAAAAAGAGTCTCCTTGTAACATCGATGATCTGCCGTTGATTTACTTATTCCTTTGCCGCTGATTTGCAACTTCGTCCGCCGCTGATCTGTAACTTATCTGTGCCAAAATCAGCGTTGATCTGCAACTTACTTGTAGCATAAATGACTCTTTTTGTAACTCGATGATCTGTCGCTGATTTACTTCTTCCTCCACTGCTAATTTACAACTTCGGGTCCGTTTGGGACAGCTTGTGCGTTTCAAGATAAGCTGCTTCTCCTGAAACGCGGCCCGCGGGCCGACTGCAGGGGTCGACCCGCGGCCTGCGTTTAGTGTAAAAACCCAAACGCAATTTCGGATAAGTTGGTGAAACGCGCGAACCAAACAATATGGCAAATTTCTTTTTTTTGTTTATTTTTTTTAAGAATAAAATTAAATATATTATAAATTAGAATGCATTCATTTTTTATATATTTAATTTGTGCAATTATTAGTATAAAAATACTATATTGATGAGTAACATATGTTCATATCATTTTTTAAATAATAGATGTTTCTTATGGCTTTGTCGCATCATGCATGTGTTTATATAGGTGCATCATAGCAAGATAATTTTTTGAAGAAAACCTAATTGTTTATGTTATGTTATTTGAATGTTTAAAATTCTCCACAATTTATATTTTGAATGAATCTCATCGTTTGCTCTGAATTGAATGTTACGAGTTATAGTTATGGAATGAGTATGCTACTAGATACTTTGCTTATTTAAATTATTTTTGGACTACAAAACTTCACAATACTAGTTTTGTACTTGATTGCACACTTTTCCAAGTTTTTCTTTTTTCAAGGTTAGTGTTTTGAAAGCATTTAAGTGCAAAGCCATGCATTAGTACTTCTATTCATAAAGTGCAAATCAAAGTATCCCTTTTATGAACTAGAGTGTCGATGGTTTGTATATCATACATACATATAACTTGTAAGATCATTTAATTAATAAAATTTTAGCAACATCAGGTAATAATTTTGAGCAAATATAAGAATATGTTAAATAATAATAACTTTTCAGTCATCCAACAAACAACAACAAGCCTTTATCCCACTATTTGGGGTTGGCTACATGAATCCTTTTTTTCCATTGCTTTCTATTGAGTGCCATGTTTTCATTTAATTCTAATAGATTAAGATAATTTTTTTATACAATACGCCCAAATCTTTTTAGGTCTAGCTCTACCTTTCTTTGACATAAGTCGAATCTAAAATATCTACTCGTCTAACTAGATCATCTGATGGTTGACGTTTAATGTGACCAAACCATTTAAGACGACTCTTTCTAATCTTTTCTACCCTTGGAACTACACCAACCCTATCACAGATATATTTATTTCGGATTTTGTCTCTAAATGTCAAGTCATTCATCCACATAAACATTCTCATCTCAGCAACACGTAACTTTCTCTTATGCTTCAATGTTATCCGAAAGCTAAAAAAATAGCAACGATATAAATAATAAAATAGTGAAATAATACTTAAAAATAAAATAGTCATGAATTAAGAGACCAGCTAGAGACCAAGAAGTGGCTACTTGCCATGTTAAAGAGATTGTGTATATGAGACATTGAGAAATATATTCTCAATATGATGCTTGTGAGAAAATGTTACTAGCGCTAGCTGCAAGATGCAAGAGACAATAAGAAGTGTATAACAAACCTAGCAAGCAAGAGAGTGACGGGAAGAATCACCAATAAAATTATAACTTTGCTAGGGGTGCAGGAGAATCAATGAGCAATGACTTGGTGACTATAAGAAACAATGAAGAGTAAATGATCATGCCTAATTGTTGAGGCAATGCTGAACCAAATCTTGAAATTTGAACCAGGATTTCATTTTAACTCAGAGGTAAGTACACAACACTACAAAGCGATGCTTTGTTGCAACCTTGCACTTCACATGACTTCACATGCAAGTGATGTGAAAGGTCAGCATATTACTTTGCTTAAAGTGCACTTCTAATAACACTGTCCAAGGCATGATTTTCACTATCATGAAGCGATCATCCTCAACAAAGGTCCTCTCATCCCTACTTATATCCATGTTGATTTCAATCTTGCTGATAAAGGGGATTATGCTTCATATTGTAGACAGCACTAGTGGGAATTGTGATGCTAATGCTTTGTAATGCTGAGATGGTCTTGTGCAAATGTCGATGCGTGGTCAAATTCCTAGTATTCATAATCCAATATTTTCCTGAGAACATTCAACCAGATGTTAACTATAACTAGAGATATAAAATTGTTACAAATGGATTTTTTGTTTTGCTTGTCAGTGGAGCTCTTTCATGAATGGATGTGCTCAAAATTGAATTTGGCAGACTAAATATCTAACTGGCTCTGCAAACCAAAGATTAAAATGGCTTTTGCGAGTACAAGAAAAGTTAGTGTTCTTAGGCCATGATTTCAGTTTATAAGTCAAGATGTTATGTGTCCCCCTCTAGAGGGCTTTTAGAAACACCTTGTAGTTGAAGCATTTTGCATTGTTTATGTATAGACTGAATAAGGTTTTCTACGGTTAAAGCATATTTGACACCATTTTGAAAATGTATCGTTTCCTTTATAGGCAAATATGTTTAACTCATGTTGCGTCCTTTGAGGAAAATGTTGGATGTGTGTTTTTGAAATGACACATTTTCTTGTTGCATACATTTTCCTTTAATGCTTTCCAAATTTACTTTATTCTATAAGTTACTCCTGTTATCACATTTTATGATTCTTATTTTCTTGGGATACAAGTACGAGATGTTTTCCTTAATGAAATTGTAGAATTTTTTGGCTTTTGTAGGCACAATTCCTACTGTTATTTGGACTGCATTATTTTTTTTTTTTCTTTTGCTGTTGGCTTTTATAGTTCCTAATAATTGAAGCGTTCCTGGGCCATTTTGCTTGTTGACTGAGACAATCTGTTACAGATTATTTTCATTTCTTTTAGTCCCAGCTCTGTACACTCTTGAAATCACTATATATTAAACCAAGTCAAAATCGGGCTACTCTTTCTCCTTTATCGTCATAAGCATGACTATGTATGCTCGTCTTTATTCACGACCTTAGTTCAGGCTACGTAGACGTTATGGAATTTCTTAACTTATCTGGATTTCAGGGGATGGAGGCAACTTGTAGGTTTATTGTGGAAGACACTGAATGTGCCTTCTTTGATAAAGTTGAGAAACTAAAGAACTTTGGAGCCCGGAACAAGGAAAGCATCGCACAACTACTTTGGGCATTTTTCCACTTTTGGGCATACTGGCATGATTATACAAATGACGTTATATCTGTACGTACTGGAAGAATTATTAGGTATGCTTTCTGTGACTCTCAAATGTACACAAATTGAGTTTTTACATTTTGCTCTCTTTGTGCTTATTAGCCTGGTTAGTCCATCTTAGTAATGTGTGGGAAATAAATATCAGACTTTAGATTTGCAAGCTCATTTGGGCATCTATCCCTCATTAAGTACTGCTGTATATTCCAAAGTCTTTTTCAGTTCTCTGCTAAAACGTAGAAGAGTTAAAGCACTTGGTTGTTTGCTTCCGGCATGTCTGGCTGCATCCAATTTGGATTTCATCTTGTTTGATATTGTTGAAATTTTGATTTTCCATCGCTTGTCTAGATGACTACATAATTTAGTGTCTGGAATAACATTTACTAAAATCTGTTTAGATTTTTTTTTTTAGGCCAAACAAATAAATAAATAAAAGATGAAGAAAAAGAAAAAAATCCATATTTACAGAATCCTTTTAGTAGAGATAAATTGGCAATAAATTACTTTGTTTACATCTCAGCTTGTATCCACTTGAGTTTGATATTTATTATGTGCCCAACCATAGAAAAAAATTAAAATTAATAAGGATCATTTCTGCTTAAAAATGTAATTTTACTTTTATTCTAATAATTCATAGAATAATGAAATTGGTTTTGTCAAAATANTTAACAATAAAGATGTTCGTTCTTTTCAATGTGAATTTTGTCAACTTGCCAAACACACTCGCACGTCATTTCTACGTGTTGGTTACACCTCTTCCCGGCCCTTTGTACTCATTCACAGCGATATTTAGGGCCCATCCCGTGTTGCAACCCTTATCGGGACTCGGTGGTTTGTCTCTTTTATTGATGATCACACTCGACTAACGTGGCTATTTCTTATGAAAGATAAATCTGCAGTCTGTCACATATTTGAACAATTTTACTGAATGATCCAAACACAATTCCAAACCTCCATCCAGACACTCAAAACTGATAATGCAAAGTAGTACTTCACCTCCATCCTCGGCTCTTATCTCTCCATTAAAGGCATCCTCCATCTCAGTTCTTGCGTCGACACTCCTCAACAAAATGGGATCGTCGAATGCAAGAACCGTCACCTTCTCTAGGTGGCCCACTGCCTCATGTTTTCCTTTAATGTGCCTAAGGTTTTTTGGGGTGACGTTGTATCCACTGCAGCCTACCTCATTAACAAGATGCCTTCTCGGGTCCTCAAATTTCAAAGTCCAATCCAACTCCTTCTCAAATCATTTTCCCACACCAAGGAAATTNTATATATATATATATATATATATATATATTGTAACTAATTTGGTGTCATTGTTTAAGGATACACTTTTATCCATTTAGAAAACGCTTGAAAATTATTTTTCTTTTTTATAATTTGAGTCAAACTTGAGCTTAAATTTATAGAAACTAAGCTCAAAATAATTAGCTCACTTTAAGAGATTCATTTTATACACCCGATATGAAAGCCCCTCCTTTCTTTTGTGGCTTGGACAGAATTTGAAGCATGCCATATAAGAAATTTGGACTCTCCTTTTTCTCCAACTGTGACACTATATTTTAATAAATAGAAAATGATATTTATAACGGAGATTTCATTCATGATCATTCCAATTCATAGATAAATCATCTAAAGATATATAGCAACTTATTTTTATTTTTTTGGAGCCGCCATAAATAATATGGAAATCTAAAGCTTATATAGTTGATGAGTTATGCAATGAGGGACTTTAAAAATGGCAGTTTCATCTTTAAAGTCCCTCCTCCCCCCCACAATTATGTGGATCAAAATATTTGACTCGAATTTGACTAAACTAGGGCCCACCTGACACAAATTTGACCTATTAAGCCAATTTAATATTTTAATATTACAATTTTTTTTACTCAATGTAACCTAAAGAATCTTATTATAGCTCATTTAACTTAATTAAACTAATCCAAAATCACCCAAATAATAATTAGCTTAATTTCGAGTGATTCAAGTCAATCCATTTTAAATCGGAACAATCATCGAGTTTTTAATTATGACCCAAACTTGAATAGTAGTAGGTTCAACCCAATCTGAATCATTTGAGTCGGGTTTGTTGAAAGATATCGAAAATATTAATTATTATATTTCATATTTGTTATAACCTTATATTTAGAGGGTTATAAATTATATGATGGATCTTGAAAATCTCTTTTTATTTTTCTCCTTAAATTAAAGAGATTAGCAACCTCTTATATTTTGTTATTATTCCTTTCATTTTCTATTGTATTCTGCTTTTATTATTTTCTTTACCAGTTGTCTTGTAATGTCTATTTATACCCCTCTTTTCATCAATAAAAATAAGCCCTCTCATATCTTTTCATGGTATCAGAGTTATATCAATCTTTCTCGGTATAACGACTTCTTCTTCTTTCTCCCAAGAAATATCCTCCACCTCATCTGCCCCTATTCCAATCGGAATCGATGGCACTTCCTCCTTCATCACTGGTCACAAACTCAACGACCAGAACTACCTCCAGTGGTCTCAATCCGTCATTATGTTTATGTGCGGCAAAGGCAAGGACGACTAATCACCGGTGATGTCGTCACTCCAACCAAGAATGACCCAAAATTCTGGACATGGAATGCAGAAAACCACATGGTCATGTAGTGATTAATCAATCACATGACCAACGACATCAGCGAAAATTTTTTTCTCTACGACATGACCAATAGTATTTGGGATGCTGCTCAAGAGACATACTCACACTCATATAACACATTCAAGCTCTTTGAGATCGAGTCAATCCTCCACGATCTTTGCCATGGTGATCAATCTGTGACTCAGTATGTTAATGCTCTCTCACGTTACTGACAGCAGGTTGACATGTATGAAGTCCATTTCTGGTCATGCACTCCGGACTCCAACTTATACCATCAGATCATCGAGCAAAAAGGGACATTCAAATTCCTTCTCGGCCTCAACAACTCTCTTGATCATGTCCGCTCTCATGTATCAGGCTTCAAACCACTACTGAGCATTCGCGAGGCCTTTTCCAAGGTTCGCTGCGAAGAAAGCCGCCAGAAAGTCATGCTTGAGCCTATCTCTACCTCGCTCAATCTCTTTGTTGACGCCTCCGCCTTTGCAGCTCGGGTTCCTCCGCCTCTACACATCGACAAACCATCACGCAAAGGCCTTCCTTGATGCGACCATTGCCGCAAACTAGGCCATAATAAAGACATGTGTTGGGTGCTTCATGGAAAAATAGCTGATTGGAAGCCTTGGTCTGATCGCGCTCCCCGTGCCAACAACGCTGTCGCTGTCGATGACCTTCATGTACCAGCGCCCAGTCCATTCAACAAAAAGCAACTAGATTTGTTGCACAAACTGATAGGCAAACCACCTAATCTGGTTGTTCACGATCCCATCACCGGCCTGCTCAAGCATCAAGATACGTTCTACCATGCCTTCACATTCAATCAAGGATCCCTCAGTCAGTAGATTATCGCTTCCGGCACTTCTCATCACATAACTAGTGATGCCTCCATTCTCTATGACTTTATGTCGTGCGAAGACAACTCCACTATCTGCGTTGTCGATGGCTCTGTCTCCAAAGTCACCGGCTTTGGCTCCGTGCGCATCACCCAAAACATTTTATTCTGATATGTGTTTCATGTTCCTACTTTAAATTGTAATTTAATATCTATGTGAAAGTTGACGAGTGATCTGAGGTGTATTGCTAAATTTTTTCCTATCATATGTGAATTTCAGGATGTGGACTCAGGGATGACGATTGATAATGCTGAGATGTGCTCGGGTCTCTACGTCATCAACGGTACTTCACCAACACGACTTTGTTGCAGACATTTGTCTACCCATCATTCTGTCTTCAATTCTAGTGTCAATAAAGATTTTGAGATCATGTTATGTCATTTTCGTCTCGGTCATCCAAATTTTATGTATTTTGCAAAACTATTTTCAAATTTATTTAACAATAAAGATGTTCGTTCTTTTCAATGTGAATTTTGTCAACTTGCCAAACACACTCGCACGTCATTTCTACGTGTTGGTTACACCTCTTCCCGGCCCTTTGTACTCATTCACAGCGATATTTAGGGCCCATCCCGTGTTGCAACCCTTATCGGGACTCGGTGGTTTGTCTCTTTTATTGATGATCACACTCGACTAACGTGGCTATTTCTTATGAAAGATAAATCTGCAGTCTGTCACATATTTGAACAATTTTACTGAATGATCCAAACACAATTCCAAACCTCCATCCAGACACTCAAAACTGATAATGCAAAGTAGTACTTCACCTCCATCCTCGGCTCTTATCTCTCCATTAAAGGCATCCTCCATCTCAGTTCTTGCGTCGACACTCCTCAACAAAATGGGATCGTCGAATGCAAGAACCGTCACCTTCTCTAGGTGGCCCACTGCCTCATGTTTTCCTTTAATGTGCCTAAGGTTTTTTGGGGTGACGTTGTATCCACTGCAGCCTACCTCATTAACAAGATGCCTTCTCGGGTCCTCAAATTTCAAAGTCCAATCCAACTCCTTCTCAAATCATTTTCCCACACCAAGGAAATTACCCAAAATCTACCTACCAAAATATTTGGTTGCTCCTCCTTTGTTCACATTCATTCACACAATCGCAGCAAACTTGACCCCAAATTTACTAAATGTATTTTCCTCAGCTACTCGCCTCTTCAAAAAGGGTATAAGTGCTACTCTCCTCTCAATATGGATGTCACCTTCCTTGAAAATCAACCTTACTACCCCAATTCTAATATTCAGGGGGAGACTTTAAGGGAATATCAGTCTTTGGGGGACAACAAGTTCACACCACTACACATCAAATCCATGTCCCTTGAACCAAACTCATTATCTCCCGACTCTGATTCAACAAGTTCATCCAACTCACGTGAAAATGTACCTAACAATCAGTCTCCGTCTAGTCCTCAAGTGTTCAACTCGCACATAGACCACCCAACAAATCAAGCACAAATCCAAGAGTCAGAACCAGATCTAACTCCTACAGAAATCCACTAAGGTACGAAAGACACTTGAGCATGAATCTACTATACCTATGATTGATTACTCTGACATTCCAATTTCTTTAAGGAAAGGTGTTAGGCCCACCCGTCCTCAACTTAGGTACAAACACACGATGCATCCAATCTCCAACTTTGTGTCCTATGAAAGACTATCTTCAACTTACCGAGCTTATGTCAATGTATTCGACAATTCACAAGTCCCAAACACGATTGATGAAGCTCTCAAACACCCAGGGTGGAAAGCGACCATCAATGAGGAGGTAAGAGCCCTACAAAAGAATGGTACATGGATTGTTTCAGACCTGCCAAAGAGAAAGAAAGCAATCGGCTGCAAATGGATCTTCAAAATAAAATATAACGCCGATGGTACAATTGAGAAATTAAAAGCACGTATCGTAGCAAAAGGTTTTTCACAGTCCTACAGTATTGATTACCAAGAAACCTTTGCCCCCGTGGCCAAACTTAACAACATCAGAATCCTTCTCTCACTTGTGGCAAATGAAGACTGGCAGCTACATCAACTCAACGTGAAAAATGCTTTCCTAAATGACAATTTCAAGGAAAAAGTTTACATTGAAGTACCTCCCGGACTAGAAGCATCTTTTCCAAGTAACAAAATCTGCAAACTCCAAAATTCATTGCACCGCCTTAAACAATCTCCACGAGCATGGTTTGATAGATTTGCAAAATCATTGACAAAACACGGGTATACTCAGTGTCAGGTAGATCACACTCTTTTTGTGAAAACCTCTCATGAAAAGAAGATTTCAATTCTAATTGCATACGTCGACGATATCATCCTCACTGGAAACCACGAAGAATAACTCACAAATCTGGTAAAGCTTCTCACTCGGGAATTCAAAATCAAAGACCTCGGAAACCCAAAGTTCTTTCTCAGCATTGAACTAGCTCGATCAAAATGAGAAATATTTGTGTCATAACAGAAATATACATTAGACACGTTGAAGGAAACATGTATGCTCGGTTGCAAACCCGTCAATACTCCAATGGATCCCTACAAGAAGATCGACACTGAGAAAAATAGTGCACCTGTGGATAGGGGGAGATATCAATGACTCGTGGGGTGACTCATCTATCTCTCACACACACGACCCGACATTGATTTTTCTGGTAATGTTGTTAGCCAATTCATGAACAACCCTACAAAAGAACACATGAATGTAGTCTACAGAATCTTGAGATACCTCAAGATGACTCCAGGCAAAGGGCTATTATTTCAAAGGAATAAAGATCGAAGTATAGAAGTGTATTCAGACGCAGACTGAGCAGGGGATGTCTCGTACCGACGATCTACTTTCGGCTATTGTACTTATGTCTGGGGAAACCTAGTCACTTGGAGAAGCAAAAAGCAATCTGTGGTATCAAGAAGCAGTGCTGAAGCTGAATTCATAGCTCTTGCAGTTTGGATCTGTGAAGGAATATGGATTCGAAGAATACTCAGCAAACTTAGAATGCTAACGAAAAAAACTGTCAAACTACAATGCGACAACCAGGCAGCCATCAACATTGCAAAGAATCCAGTACACCATAACATAATGAAACATATCGAGATCGATCGACACTTCATCTCAGAAAACATTAAGAGAGTCGTCGAACTTACATACATTCCTTCCCGACATCAAACGACAGATATCCTCACTAAGCCTCTCCCAAGAATCAACTTTGAAGAATTAGGTAACAAGTTAGGCATGTACAATCTGTACAACCCAACTTGAGGGGTAGTGTTGAAAGATCTCGAAAATACTAATTATTATATTTCATATTTGTTATAACTCTATATTTATAGGGTTATAAATTATTTGAGGGATCTTAGGAATCTCTATTTATTTCTCTCCTTAAATTAAAAAGATTAGCTGCATATTATATTTTGTTATTATTCCTTTTCATTTTCTACTGTATTCTGTTTTTATTGTTTTCCTTACTAGTAAGTCTTGTAATGGGTATTTACACTTCTCTTTTCATCAATAAAGTTAAGTCCTCTCATATCTTTTCAAGGTTCGATCAAATTACATCTCATGTTATTTTTTTGCATCCCTAAGAAATGTAGGTTTCTTTGACTCTCTTCCCATATATAATATCAAAAAATTTTCTATCTCTCTTCCTTCATGCTTTGGCTTATTCTTCATTTTAGTTTATATTATATTCAAGTTGCATGCAAATATATACCCACAACAAGTACCAAAAGAGCTTGAAGTTCAATTAATTGGAGCATGTGATAAGATGCTATATGCGCTCTCTAACAGATATCCTTGCATTTTTTAGAGAAGTGTGGTCTATTCTCCTACAGAAGTTCATTTGGTTATATGCCGTATTCAATGATAAAGCCAACTTGTTTAGACCGCGATACACACAATGTCGCATATTGAAGAACAAAATCAAACTTTTGTGTCAAATATGAAAAAAAATATATTTATATGACAATTATTTTACAACACGCAAAATAAATTTAATACAACTAACAATATTAGAATTGAGTTAACATCATTGAGTTTTCTTCGACTTAATTTTGCCTTGATTCTTTCAGCCTTTCGATCGGTAAACCGAACCTATTTGTATCATGTTTTCAAGAATAAAATAAATTAATTATTAAAAAAAATTAGAAAAATTTACATACATATGTTGCAGTTCAGATTTAATTACATATCTAATATCTAAAATTTGATATTAATACTCAAAGCATTTTTGTTAAATTAAACTACTCATGTAAAGGAGTATTTCGCTTTCGCTTTTAAAAAGTAGATACTAAATTTGAGTGTTATGATGTGGATATGAAAGTCTTGATGTTATATATGGACACATAAGAATTGTTTGTTATGAATGTAAATGCCCCCAAAAAACTTAGTAGCATTTACATACATACCACACAATTCTTATCTAGCTATTATTATATTTAACACTTTAATTTTTATATTTGCATGCATAACACTCAAAAATTTAATATTAAATAAAAAAATTACTATTATTAATTTCATAATGTGAAATAAAATATTTAATATATTGGTTTATTACACCAAAATGATATTAATAGAAATATTAAATTTTAGGTGTTAGATATGCATATACGTGAGAATATTGTGATATGTTTGTAAATTTCCAAAAATAAAAGTAACGTGATAAAATAAGAATAAATCTGGAGGCTCGTTCCCCCATGAGCCAACTGGNATATATATATATATATATATATATATATACATATAGATTATAACTAATTTGGTGTCATTGTTTAAGGATACACTTTTAACCATTTAGAAAACGCTTGAAAATTATTATTATTATTTTTATAATTTGAGGCAAACTTGAGCTTAATAAGATTGTTGGAGTTTGAAGGAATTGAGAAATGTTTTAACATGAACTAAATTTATAGAAACTAAGCTCAAAATAATTAGCTCACTTTAAGAGATTAATTTTATACACCCAATATGAAAGCCCCTCCTTTCTTTTGTGGCTTGGACAGAATATGAAGCATGCCATATAAGAAATTTGGACTCACCTTTTTCTCCAACTGTGACACTATATTTTAATAAAGTAGAACATGATATTTATAACAAAGATTTCATTCATGGTCATTTCAATTCATAGATAAATCATCTAAAGATATATAGCAAGGAGCCACCATAAATAATATGGAAATCTAAAGCTAATATAGTTGGCGAGTTATGCAATGAGGGACTTTAAAAATGATAGCTTCATCTTTAAAGTTCACCCCCCGCCCCACAATTATGTGAATCAAAATATTTGACTCAAATTTGACTAAACTAGGACCCACCTGACCCAAATTTGACTTATTCAACCAATTTAATATTTGGATATTACAATTTTTTTTTTACTCAATTTAACCTAAAGAATCTTATTATAGCTCATTTAACTTAATTAAACTAATCCAAAATCACCCAAATAATAATCAGCTTAATTTCAAGTGATTCAAGTCAACCCATGTTAAATCAGAACAATCATTGAGTTTTTAATTATGAACCGAACTTGAATAGTAGCAGGTTCAACCCAATCTGAATCTTTTGAGTCAGGTTTGTTGAAAGATCTCGAAAATACTAATTATTATATTTCATATTTGTTATAACTCTATATTTAGATGGTTATAAATTATATGAGGGATCTTGGGAATCTATATGTATTTCTCTCCTTAAATTAAAGAGATTAGCTGTCTTCTATATTTTGTTATTATTCCTTTCCTTTTCAACTGTATTCTGTTTTTATTGTTTTCCTTACCAGTAAGTCTTGTAATGGGTATTTATACTCCTCTTTTCATCAATAAAATTAAGTCATCTCATATCTTTTCATGGTATCAGAGTTATACCAATCTTCTTCGGTATGACGACTTCTTCTTCTTTCTCCCAAGAAATATCCTCCGCCTCATCTACCCTTGTTCAAACGAATCGATGACACTTCCTCCCTCATCACTCATTATAAACTCAACGGCCAGAACTACCTCCATTGGTCTCAATCCGTCATGATGTTTATCAGCGGCAGAGGCAAGGATGACTATATCATAGTTGATGTCGTCGCTCCGACCAAGGATGACCCAAAATTCCGGATATGGAATGCAGAAGACCACATGATCAAGTCGTTGTTAATCAATTCCATGACCAACAACATCAGTGAAAATTTTCTTTTCTACGACACGACCAAGAGTTTTTGGGATGCTACTTGAGAGACATACTATCACTCAGATAATACATCCAAGCTCTTCGAGATCGAGTCAATCCTCTACGATCTTCGCCAAAGTGATCAATATGTGACTCAGTATTTTAATGCCCTCTCACGTTACTGACAGCAATTGACATGTATGAAATCTATTCCTGGTCATGTACTCCAGACGCCAACTTATACCGTCAAATCATCGAGCAAAAAAGGATATTCAAATTCCTTCTCAGCCTCAACAACTCTCTCGCTCATGTCCACTCTCGTGTATTAGGCTTCAATCCACTATCGAGCATTTGCAAGGCCTTCTCCGAGGTTTGCCGTGAACAAAGCCGCCAGAAAGTCAAGCTTGGGCCTATCTCCACCTTGCCCAATCTCTCCGTTGAAGCCTCCACCCTCGCAGCTCGGGTTCATCTGCCTATACACAACGACAAACCATCACGCAAAAGTCATCTCTGGTGCGACCATTGCCGCAAACCAGGTCATAATAAAGACACGTGTTGGGTGCTTCATGTAAAGCTAGCCGATTGGAAGCCTCGGTCTGATCGCGCTCCCTGTGCTAACAGCGCTGTCGCTGCCGATGACCTTCCTGCACCAGCGCCCAGTCCATTCAGCAAAGATCAACTAGATTTGCTGCACAAACTGATCGGCAAACCACCTAATCTTGCTATTCACGATCCCATCATCGGCCTGCTCGCGCATCAAGGTACGTTCTACCATGCCTTCACAGTCAATCAAGGATCCCTTGATCAGTGGATCATCGCTTCCGGTGCTTCTCATCACATGATTGCGATGCCTCCCTTCTCTATGATTATATGTCATGCGGAGACAAGTCCACCATCCGTGTTGCTAATGGTTGTCTCTAAAGTCACCGGCTTTGGCTCCATGCACATCACCCAAAACATTCTACTCCGATATGTGCTTCAAGTTCTTACTTGCAATTGCAATTTAATATCTATGTGAAATTTGACTAGTGATCTGAAGTGTGTTGCTAAAATTTTCCCTACCATGTGTGAATTTCAGGATGCGGACTCGGGACGACGATTGGCAATGCTGAGATGTACTCGAATCTCTACGTCATCAACGATACTTCACCACCACGACCTCACTGCAGACATTTGTCTACCCATCATTATGTCTTCAATTCTAGTGTCAATAAAGATTTTGAGATCATGTTATGGTATTTTCGTCTTGGCCATCCAAATTTTATGCATCTTGCAAAACTATTTCTAAATTTATTTATCAATAAAAATGTTTGTTGTTTTCAATGTGAATTTTGTCAACTTGCCAAACACACTCGCATGTCATTTCCACGTATTGGTTACACCTCTTCCAGGCCCTTTGCATTCATTCACAGCGATATCTCGGGCCCATCCCGTGTTACAACCCTTACCGGGACTCACTGGTTTGTCTCCTTTATTGATGATCACACTCGACTAATGTGGTTATTTCTTATGAAAGATAAATCTGCAGTCGGTCACATATTTGAACAATTTTACTCAATGATCCAAACACAATTTCAAACCTTCATCCAGGGACTAAAGACTGATAATGTAAAGGAATACTTCGCCTCCGTCCCGGCTCTTATCTCTCCTCTAAAGGCATCCTCCATCTCAGTTCTTGCATCGACACTCCTCAACAAAATGGGATCGTTGAATGTAAGAACCGCCACCTTCTCGAGCTGGCCCGCTGCCTCATGTTTTCCTCTAACGTGTCTAAGGTTTTTTGGGGTGATGTTGTATCCACTGCAGCCTTCCTCATCAACAGGATGCCTTCTCGGGTCATCAAATTTCAAACTCCAGTCCAACTTCTTCTCAAATCATTTCCCCACACTAAGGAAATTATCCAAAATCTACCTACCAAAGTATTTGGTTGCTCCTCCTTTGTTCACATTCATTCACATAATTGCAGCAAACTTGGCACCAAATCTACTAAATGTATTTTCCCCAGCTACTCGCCTCTTCAAAAAGGTTATAAGTGTTATTCTCCTCTCACAAGAAAAACCTACAACACTATGGATGTCACCTTCTTTGAAAATCAGTCTTACTATCCCAATTATAATATTCAGAGAGAAACTTTAAGGGAATATCAGCCATGCGGGGACAACGAGTTCATACCACCACCCATCAAATCCTTGTCCCTTGAACAGAACTCATTATCTCCCGACTCAGATTCAGCAAGTTCATCCAACTCACGTGAAAATGTACCTAACAATCAGTCTTCGTCTAGTCCTCAAGTGTCCAACTCGCACATAGATCACCCAACACATTCAACACCAATCCAAGAGTTATAACCAAATCCAACTTCTACAGAAATCCACTCAGGTACGAACACACTTGAGCATGAATCTACTATACCTATGATTGATGACTATGATATTTCAATTGCTTAAAGGAAAGGTGTTAGGTCCATCAGTCCTCCACTCAGGTGCAAACACACGATGCATCGGATCTCCAACTTTGTATCTCATGAAAGACTATCTTCAGCTTATCGAGCCTATGTCACTGCATTAAAAAATACACAAGTCTCAAACATGATTGATGAAGCTCTCAAACACCCGAGGTGGAAAGCGGCCATCAATGAGGAGGCAAGAGCCCTACAAAAGAATTGTACATGGACTGTTTCAGACCTGCCAAAGGGAAAGAAAGCAATCGACTGCAAATGGATCTTCAAAATAAAATATAAGGCAGGTGGTACAATTGAGAAATTAAAAGCATGTCTCATAGAAAAAGGTTTTTCACAGTCCTACAGTATTGATTACCAAAAAACTTTTTCCCCTATGGCCAAACTTAACACCATCAGAATCCTTCTCTCACTTGCGGCGAATGAAGATTGACAGCTACATCAACTCGACGTGCAAAATACTTTCCTAAGTGGTAATTTGGAAGAAAAAGTTTACATGGAAACACCTCCCGGACTAGAAGCATCTTTTCCAAGCAACAAAGTCTGCAAACTCTAAAAGTCATCGTACGACCTCAAACAATCTCCTCGAGCATGATTCGATAGATTTGCAAATCAGTGAAAAAACACAGGTATACTCAGTGTTAGGCAGTTCACACTCTCTTCGTGAAAATCTCTCCCGAAAATAAGATTGCAATTTTAATCGTATACGTCGACGATATCATCCTTAATAGAAATCATGAAGAAGAACTCACAAATCTGACAAAGCTTCTCACTCGGGAATTTGAAATCAAAGACCTTGGAAACCCAAAGTTCTTTCTCGGCATGGAACTAGCTCGATCAAAACGAGGAACATTTGTGTCACAACGGTAATATACATTGGACCTGTTGAAGGAAATATGTATGCTCGGTTGCAAACCCATCGATACTTCACTGGATCCCTACAAGAAGATCGGCACAGAGAAAAATAGTGCACCTGTGGATAGAAGGAGATATCAATGACTCGTGGGGTGACTCATCTATCTCACACACACACGACCCGACATTAGTTTTTCTGTTAGTGTTGTTAGCCAATTCATGAACAACCCTACGGAAGAACACATGAATGCAGTCTACAGAATCTTGAGATACCTCAAGATGACTCCAAGAAAATGGCTACTATTTTAAAGGAATAAAGATCGAAGTATATAAGTGATTCAGACGTAGAATGGGCAAGGGATGACTCAGAGCAACGATAAGACTTCCAACTATTGCACTTATGTCTGGGGAAACTTAGTCACTTGGAGAAGAAAAAAACAATCTGTGGTATCAAGAAGTAGCGCTGAAGCTGAATTCAGAGCTCTTGCACCCAAGATCTACGAAGGAATGTGGATTCGAAGAATACTCGGCGAACTCGAAATGCTAACTGAAAAAACTGTCAAACTACAATGCGACAACCAGGCAGCCATTAACATTGCAAAGAATCCAGTACACCATGACAGAACGAAACACATCGAGATCGATTGACACATCATCTCAGAAAATATTGAGAGAGGAGTCGTCGAACCTATATACATTCCTTCCCGACATCAAAAAACAAATGTCCTCACTAAGCCTCTCCCAAGAATCAACTTTAAATAATTATGTAACAAGTTAGACATGTATAATCTGTACAACCCAACTTGAGGGGTAGTGTTGAAAGATCTCGAAAATACTAATTATTATATTACATATTTGTTATAACTCTATATTTAGAGGGTTATAAATTATATGAGAGATCTTGAGAACCTCTATTTATTTATCTCCTTGAATTAGAGAGATTAGCTGCATCTTATATTTTGTTTTTATTTCTTTCCTTTTTCACTATATTTTATTTTTATTATTTTTCTTATTAGTAAATCTTGTAATGAGTATTTATACCCCTCTTTTCATCAATAAATATAAGTCCTATCATATATTTTCAAGGTTCGATCAAATTATGTCTCATGTTATTTTTTGCATCCCTGAGAAATGTAGGTTTTTTTTATTCTCTTATTATATATAATCTCAAAAATTTTCCCATCTCTCTTCTTCATGCTTTGGCTTATTCTTCATTTTAGTTTATATTATATTCAAGTTGCATGCAAATATATACCCACAAAAGTACCAAAAGAGCTTGAAGTTCAATTAATTGGAGCATGTGATGAGATGCCATATGCGCTTTCTTACAGATATCCTTGCATTCGTTAAAGAAGTGTGGTCTATTCCCCTACAGAAGTTCATTTGGTTATATGCCGTATTCAATGATAAAGCCAACTTGTTTAGACCGAGATGCACACAATGTCGCATATTGAAGAACAAAATCAAACTTTTGTGTCAAATATGAAAAAAAATATTTATATGACAATTATCTTACCACACGCAAAATAAATTTAATACAACTAACAATATTAGAATTGAGTTAACATCAATGAATTTTCTCCGATTTAATTTTGCCTTGATTCTTTCAGCCTTTCGATCGGTAAACCGAATCTATTTGTATCATGTTTTCAAGAATAAAATAAGTTGATTATCAAAAAAATTAAAAAAATTTACATACATATGTTGCAGTTCAGATTTATTTACATATCTAATATTTAAAATTTGATATTAATACTCATAGCATTTTTGTTAAATTAAACTACTCATGTAAAGGAGTATTTCGCTTTCTCTTTTAAAAAGTAGATACTAAATTTGAGTGTTATGATGTGGATATGAAAATCTTGATGTTATAAATGGACACATAAGAATTGTTTGTTATGAATGTAAATGCCCCCAAAAAACTTAGTAGCATTTGCATACATACCCCACGATTCTTATCTAGCTATTATTATATTTAACACTTTAATTTTTATATTTGCATGCATAACACTCAAAATTTTAATATTAAATAAGAAAATTACTATTATTGATTTCTTAATGTGAAATAAAATATTTAATATATTGGTTTATTGCACCAAAATGATATTAATAGAAATATTAAATTTTAGGTGTTAGATATGCATTTACGTGAGAATATTGTGATATGTTTGTAAATTTCCGAAAAAAATAAAAGTAACGTGATGATATAAGAATAAGGGTCCGTTTGGGGCAGTTTGTGCGTTTCAGGATAAGCTGCTTTTCCTGGAACGTGGACCGAGGGCCGGCTGCAGGAGTTGACCCGCGGCCTGCTTTTAGAGTAAAAACCTAAACGCAGTTTCAGATAAGCTGGCAAAACACGCGAACCAAACAGTCAAAATGCCGCCCGTACTTATAAGCTGTCCCAAACGGACCCTAAATATGGAGGCTTGCTCCCCCCATAAGCCAACTGGATTCTGCTTATGAGTTCGTGAAGAGATTAATTGTCTATAGGATTAAAAGAAATTAACCATTTTACCGGCCTTAAATTTCAGAGAACCCACACTAAATTGCCGTCAAGCAGTTCATAATTATTTGAGATAAATTTTAGATTATTAGATCAGAATAACGTCTGAGTTTTAATCTTTTTCTTACATTGAAATTGAAATTTTCTTGTCTTCTCCAGACCTCGAAGAAAGCTCTGATTAAGTTGTCGAGCTCAGACTTCAATCTCTTCTCCACTCACCCTTCAGCTGTGCTCTTCAGTTCATCTCTCAGCTCTCTGATCTTCTTACTCATAAACAATACTTTGTACAATTTTCTCCCATTTTCCCCTTAAATCGACACATAAATAGTGTTTAAATATAAACGGCGAAGGATTATGAAGGTATTTTATCCTTAACTAAGCGGCCAATTTCCAACTCCAGGTTTTCAGCTCCAGTGATCAGAGCAATACCAGGTAAAAACCGGATTTTGCTCATCTTGAAAGAAATCATTGGAATGCTCTTCTCCTGCTAGAAAGTTATGCTCTTCCTTTGGAAAGAAGCTTCTTTGAACTCTCCATTCGGAGCTCATGTGGAAATCAAAACCGCTGCTCAACATCAAACGCTGCGGCTCCTCTGGTTCGTTTGGCCTGCAACGGAGTTCCGGCGGCAGCTGCATTCCAGACTGATAAGAGCTGTTTTCATCGTAAATCACGGCACTAGAGTCGCTATCTGACGAACCATCCTTGTACACAGCCGGCGGAGGAGGATCCTCGGCCTTCACCATCTTACTCTCAGATTCCTCCTCCGACAACCCCAGCTTTGTCTTGAACTCCTTGATCTGCAACAAGATGAAAATTTGATCTTCGAGTTGTGATCAAAATTGAATTTTGAAAGGGGTTTGAGCACTATCAAACCTCAGCGAGGAGGATTTCCTTATCGCGGCGGAGAGAATCGCAGTCGATAGCGAGAGCGTCGTAGCTGTTCCGAAGAGCAGCGTAGTCGCGTTCGAGCTGCTTAGTCTTCCACCGAGCGCGGCGGTTCTGGAACCAAACCGCGACTTGTCGGGGCTGCAGGCCGAGCTCAAGTGCAATCCGGACCTTTCTCTCTGGATCCAACTTGTTCTCCAGCTCAAAGTTTTTTTCTAGAGCTCTTACCTGCTCTAAGCTCAGACGACGCTTTTTTTCGCCGGCAGCTGAGGGAAGATCGCCCGAGAAAAGCTCCTCTTCTTCTTCTTCTTCGTCTTTCTCCACCCCATCCGGAATGGTGGGCAGCTTTGCGGCGTACAAGTCACCTGAAACAGACAACTCAACTCAAAAACCTTTAGAGGAAAGGTGGATTTATGGAACAGAGCGGAACAGAGGAATCGGAACTCAGCTTATCATATACCTCCGGGCACGGAGTCTGAGCTCCTTGATCTCTTCATGTTTAAAACTTGTTAGAACTAGAGAAAGAAGGTATCTTGACGCGATTTGGGTGGTTAAAACTGGTCCTGAGCGTTTATTTGCTACGATCTCGACGGCGTATAATTAGAAGAAATGATGGGGGTATTCCACGTTCTCTCTTCTCTCTGCTCTCGTCACCATGATCTTTGCTCGTAAGGCCGTCACTAAAATCAAGTGTTCTTTTTAGGAAAAGATTTCTGCAGAGGCTCTCGCAGAGAGAGAAAGAGAGCGAGAGAGAGAAGTGAAGAGCGAGGCCGTTTGCTGTGGGTTCGGGGCTCGGCAACGATATAAATAGGGGCGAGAACTTTTTAGTAGCAAGCATTTTGAATCCGTGCGTATTTAGATGGTGAGTGAGGGTTTAATAATACATCTCGAAATCATGATAAATTACCATCATACGATTTACTATAGCATGGACATGTCGAGACCATCGTCCACGATAGCATGGTCATATCTAGAAAATTTCTTGGATAATCCTTAATTCAGAAACATCTTTATATTCTAAAAAAAAACTATATAAATATTAAATATAATTTAAAAGGATAATTGCTAAAAATACAAAGTTCATTAATTCCAACACAAATATAATTATAACATATCACCTCTAAATATAAGTTTTTGAGGAAGTAAAAAGTATGGGAGTCTCTTAAGTTACTTGGGTTGAGCGGAGAGTAAATCTCTATGTTTTCGTTTGAATTTATGTCGATTTTTTATTTTCTTTGTCCTAAATTTTTTAACAAATATCTATATATATATATATATATATATATATTATATTGGATGTTTGTGATTTAGGGCGCATTTGACACAACATATTTGGCCGTTCGGTGTTTGCGTTTTGAAAACGCCAAACTGTCAATGGTTGTTCGGAAACGTGTGACGGATTTTATTAAGGCATCACAACCGCGAGATCGACCCCGCAGTCTGCATTCCGCCGCAGCTTATTATTGCTGAGCCCCTCGATCTCGTCGTCGTTCTCTCCTTGTTGCTCTAGCTCTGCAATCAAATTACCATACTGACGCCTCTCTCGTCTCCCCTTCTCTCCCTTATCCGTTTGTGGTATGGTTATTAGCCCTGTCTTTGAATTTCTCTCTGAGAACGTTCTGCACACAATCACGTGAACATATTAGGTAATCCCTCTTACGGCTAATAGTTTCGCATGGGTCTTCTTCCATATAAGGAATTGACAATATCCTTCTATGTTTGTTTTCTTGGATTTTTTTTCCTTTACTCTGTGAAATTTGTTTTGGTAATTATTGGNCTGCTTAGTCTTCCACCGAGCGCGGCGGTTCTGGAACCAAACCGCGACTTGTCGGGGCTGCAGGCCGAGCTCGAGTGCAATCCGGACCTTTCTCTCTGGATCCAACTTGTTCTCCAGCTCAAAGTTTTTTTCTAAAGCTCTTACCTGTTCTAAGCTCAGACGACGCTTTTTTTCGCCGGCAGCAGAGGGAAGATCGCCCGAGAAAAGCTCCTCTTCTTCTTCTTCTTCGTCTTTCTCCACCCCATCCGGAATGGTGGGCAGCTTTGCGGCGTACAAGTCACCTGAAACAGACAACTCAACTCAAAAACCTTTAGAGGAAAGGTGGCTTTATGGAACAGAGCGGAACAGAGGAATCGGAACTCAGCTTATCATATACCTCCGGTCACGGAGTCTGAGCTCCTTGGTCTCTTCATGTTTAAAACTTGTTAGAACCAGAGAAAGGAGGGATCTTGACGCGATTTGGGTGGTTAAAACTGGTCCTGAGCGTTTATTTGCTACGATCTCGACGGCGTATAATTAGAAGAAATGATGGGGGTATTCCACGTTCTCTCTTCTCTCTGCTCTCGTCACCATGATCTTTGCTCGTAAGGCCGTCACTAAAATCAAGTGTTTTTTTTAGGAAAAGATTTCTGCAGAGGCTCTAGCAGAGAGAGAAAGAGAGAGAGAGAAGTGAAGAGCGAGAGAGGCCGTTTGCTGGGCGTTCGGGGCTCGGCAACGATATAAATAGGGACGAGAACTTTTTAGTAGCAAGCATTTTGAATCCGTGCGTATTTAGATGGTGAGCGAGGGTTTAATTTTATATCTTGAAAATCATGATAAATTATTACGTGCGGTCGTCACGCATTTAACGATAATTTGGATGGACCATCATACGATTTACTATGGCATGGACATATCGAGACCATCGTCCACGATAGCATGATCATACCTAGAAATTTTATTGGATAATCCTTAATTCAGAAACATGTTTATATTCTAAAAATAAACTATATAAATATTAAATATAATTTAAAAGGATAATTGCTAAAAATACAAAGTTCATTAATTCCAACACAAATATAATTATAACATATCACCTTTAAATATAAGTTTTTTGAGGAAGTAAAAAATATGGGAGTTTCTTAAGTTACTTGGGTTGAGTGGACAGTAAATATCTGAGTTTTCTTTTGAATTTATGTCTATTTTTTATTTTCTTTGCCTTAAATTTTTTGACAATTTTCGATGTTAGTGATTTAGGGCGCATTTGGCGCGGCTTATTTGGTCGTTCGGCATCTGTGTTTTGAAAACACCAAACTGTCATTTGGTTATCGAGTTGGAATGGTGGCTCGGAAACATGTGACGGATTTTATTAAGGAATCACGACCGCGAGATCGACCCCGCGGTCCGCATTCCATCGCATCTTATTATTGCTGAGCCCCTCGATCTCGTCCTCGTTCTCGCCTTGTTGCTCTAGCTTTGCAATCAAATTACCATACCAGCACCTCTCTCGTCTCCCCTTCTCTCCCTTCTCCATTTGTGGTCTGGTTATTAGCCATGTCTTGGAATTTCTCTCTGAGAACGTTCTGCACACAATCACTCTGCCTTTTAAATAGTGAACATATTAGGTAATCCCTCTTACGGCTTATAGTTTCGCACGGGTCTTCTTCCATCTAAGGAATTGACAGTATTTTTCTATGTTTGTTTTCTTGGATTTTTTTCCTTTACTCTGCGAAATTTGTTTTGGTAATTATTGATTTTAGTTCCTAGAGAAAAGTTCTGAAGTTTGTTGGTTTAGATTGATGATTTTCTTTCAAACATTGTGTGGCATGCATGAGTACATGGTGGAAAAGCTCTTTCCTTTTGTATAACCTGTGTTTTGTAAACAACTTATCCAGATCAGAGATAGAATGATCATTTATCCAGAAACAACTGCAAATCAATTATTTTTCCAAACGCACAAATCAAACAACCAACCAGCTTATCAGGATAAGCTAGATAAGCTGCACCTGCCCCAAACAGACACTTAGTTGTCATCTCCTGCATCTAAAGTGATATGCATTAGTTTCTTAATTAAATTAACAATAGTTGGGATGATGGTGACGATGATAAAGATAGGAGGACAAAATAAAAATAAAAAGAGGAAGATATTAGGTAGACCTTTATAATTAATCCCCTAGAACTAGAACCCATAATACAAAGCTCCCCTTCAAAATATCTGTAATTTACGTGTCACCCTCACATGACATTATCTTAAAGTCAAAGATCATATAGAGAATGATATTGGCATAATATGATTTAATGTTATAAAGTAGCTTCTTCGGTAGGTGGCAGTTATGATAAATCTTCCTGGAATAGTTGAGTTGTCATGACACCATTTTGAGTGCTCAAACTTAACCTCTTTGTAACATTAATAGCTAAGAACTTCTATTATAGAATTATATCTCATTAACTTAAGTGCACTCTTCTCTCATTATTCAACCTAAAAATATTGCAAGAATAAATAATATATCATATTTAAAAAATTTTGGACAAATTATGTTGATTTTAATACTCATGTTGATATGACTTGGTAGATTTATAAGCACTAAAGATCCCATCTATGTTCTTTCAGAAGTTAAAAGTTGTGAAAAAACTATTAAATGTATCAGTTGAAAAGTCGCTTAAAACTTTAGATATGTTATTTCTCCCTTAGGTAGATCAAGAAGAGATTCTTTATAAAGAAGAAAATGATCCAAGAACCATTATACTTACTATTAAAGCTCAAAATATTCACCAAGAATATAACTAGATTGCTATTTTTGGAGCTAATTGATTAAGCAAATAGTTAAGATGACCAAGTGAGAAGATGACCTGCAATTTTTAAGCAATTCCAATAAAGCAAGAATAACTTCAATTCTATTAATGAGCTTTTTACAAATTCTAAAATGGTCAACAATAGTGAGGATATTCATATGAATGTTATTCTTATGTTTCTCTAATTTCTTAAAAACAGTGCTTCTTCTACTCTTTGTAATCAAGTATTGCTTGTGGGGAACACTACCACAGTGATAAGGTATAGTAAGAAATAAACTAATAGGAATAAGACTTTTTTTATTTTTCTTGACACTTATTTATTGAATAAATAATGATAATAATAAACTCTCAAACATTTCTATTAATTTATATCATGATCAAACTATTATGTATTAAAGCAAATAATGATGGTTAAAATTTTGTTGTGAAGATTAAAATTTTTGTGGTAATGTTATGGCAAATATGAATAACTTTTGATTCATTAAATAAATAAAATTTAAGTGTTATGCATGAAACTATATTTTAAAGTATTTGTTTCTTATCTTCTAAGTTACTCTTTCGTATTAGTTTCAAACACTTTCCTATTTTATATGTACAGTGATTAATTATGTTACACCTCTAATGAACTCACGAGAAAATTTTAAACCAAGCTACAAAATGATCCGCACTAGCAACTTTTTTATTTTGGAATGCAACATCAATTTTTTTATGATTGTTGTATGCTAGAGATATATGATAACATATTGAGTATTTCATTTCTTAGCACTGCATAAATATCCACAATGATAAATAAAGGATGTTCACAAGAGATGGAAAACTTTCTTATGTTAAAAATCAAGAGGAAAACCATGATGCCTCATCCAATTAAAATAATCCACTATGTAATTAAATATTATTATAATTCTAACATTCTTCTCAAAGACAGGGGTTTAGCTTACGAATTCTAGAATACTGACATGATATTAAGAGTGGTAGAATGCTATAGAAATAACGAGTTATGGTAGAAGTCAATTTTCAACAATTGTGTCAAGCTGTGATGGTCTTTGTTAGATAGTTCTATATATCAAAAGTTCCTAACATCCTGTTGTATAACATTTATTGGTTCTCTTAATCATGCTAATTTAAAAATTAAGAGCTCTTATGACCCAGGAATTGAGTGAACTCAAGTTAGTTAGATTTCTCAAATTAAGAAACTCATTTCTATTATAAGATAGTATGATTCAACATGGTTCTTCAAATAATATTGCAAAGTTACTAATTATAATTTGAATGTTTAACTTAATTTGGTAGAAGTCAACTTTAATAATATTTGTGACTGCGTGCAATAAGTTGATCTTGTGGTTTTAAAAAAAACAAGCAGCCAATTAATAGGCAAATCCCCTTGCTACCCCCACTTTCATTGGCGTGCCCTAGCCATTCACTCGCCCCTAGTTTTTTTCCCCTTCTACTTGCATTCCTCTTGCATGTTATGACCATCCATTTGAATTTCATGTGTATGCAAATGGGAAATCTCAGTGGGATGTATGCAAATGCAGCTATTAGTACAAGCAATTATTACAAGTTGTCACAATACATACAGTTTTTCCAGAGACATTTCTGCAATTTTAACAAATTTGGGTTTTGGATTGCTTCTCGTCTTTCTCCCAATTTTCTGTGAGTAACATGCATTATGATATGTATTGTAAATGCCCGGTATGTATATAAATTCATATGTAAATGATGTTCCATAAGATGTTTTTTAAGACATCTCTTTGCTTTTAAGATGTAATCAGCCGATGCATTGGCTTCTCTACTTGTACAAGTAAATTTTGTGATTTGACTACTTGTTTATGCCTCTTGCATTTTGGTAGTTGCTTCTTTATTCAAGCCTCAGTTTCTTTAGAGGATTATGATGTGCCATTTGACCAAAAAGGGTTCTTCTGGATGGCTTTCTTTTTATGCATTTCTACATGCACAAATTTGGTCTTATAGGTTTTAGCAACCAGATCCTTTGAATTATGGTTCTATTGCTTTCTTCTGATGACAAAATATTCACCGCCATGTGTTGATTATGAACCCTAAGATTTTCTTATTATAACCTTTCACTATCTTAATATTTTTAAAAAAAAAACATGGAAGATTATGTTGTAAGGATTGCTAGATGGCTCCTTTTGCAGAACTATAGTAGTTTTTTTATTGATTATTTACTGTTTAGTTTAGCCTGTGAAAAGGTTTATGGTTGCAGCACTTGTTAGATTTATGTCGGGATTTGATGATTTCTTATGATTCTGTTAAAATTTACCATATTTGTCCTATGATTTTATCGGTGAAAATAACTTAATAAATTGTCGTTGGATTTAATCCACAGGCAGCACTTTCATAACTGTATTTTTCAAACAGCTTAAACTAAATTGTGTTTATATACTAAGCAGTAAAACACTGATTATGTCAACAAGCAGTACTTTCATGATTGTGTTTTCTCAAACAGACCAACTACTTTTGAAACACCAACTTTTGAACTGCAGATTTTCAATAGCAGCTTCTGTAACCAGCTTTTCTATTTCCATAACCGAAGCAACCACACCCTTAAGCTTAACAAACTCGTTCAAAGGAACTCCCAGGAATGCCGACGTGCTTAGGAGAAACTTGTGGGATCCTTCTAGGCGGCAATGAGCTTTGTAGCTTGTCACTTCCAAAGATACGACTAATGAGTATTTATGATTGGGTTGGTCAACACCACATTATTAAGGGAGTGCTTATTTTGGTTGTGGATGTAGAAAAACTGTTTCAGAGCATGTTATTGAAAATATACTATTCATAAACTGGTGTTTCAGAAACAGTTAGTCTATTTGAAAAACACAGTTATGAAAGTGTTATATGTTGACATAATGACTGTAACACCCGTATGTATATTAACATAGTTCATTTTAAACTGTTTGGAAAACGTTGTTCTAAAAGCGCTTCTTGCAAATAAATCCAATAACAATTTAGCAAGTTATTTTCACTCAACACCATAGAGCAAATAAATGTGAACATTAACGAATCATAAAAAATCACCAACTTTTTGCCTTCCAACTTGATGCTTCACACCATTTCAACCCTAATCATTCAAATTTTTACTTCTTTGTGCACATTAGAAATCAACAAACTACCTCATATGGTTAAAACACTTTGATATTGTTCTTATTCCTATATAACTACAAGAAGACAAACAATCTCTAAAAAATTTATCATTAAGCTTATCACAAATAGACTCTTTGAGTCCTATAGCTCTCATATATTTATTCAAGGCCACATTTATTGTAATAATTTGAATAATTTCAATATCTACTCTTGCATATATATGAAATTCTCTTTGATTCATATAACTAAAATGATATTCTACATATTTCTCAAAAAAAAAAAAATCTCAAATCCAAACTCTATTTGGGTTGTACATTATGTTATAGGTAGCTTCTTAGATGATATTGATAAGTTTAGCACTAGCCTTGCACCCCATATATAATCAATAAGATATATTGGATAAATTTATGCACTCCAAAAAAGAAAAAGATCTATCAAATCATAGATATCAAATTGTAGATATACACATTAATATGGATGGACCAATCAAGCGTATGGTAAAGCAGAGAATCTAATGAAATGGTAGATATTCGCTTGCCCTAAATCAAGCCACACGGATCAAAATCAAACCGCATGAATCTAACATAAGAGCAACAATAACATCTAAAGAATAACACTCTAAAATATATACAACAACTCATATTTGGATGGATTGGACCAATCGATCATATAGTAAGGCAGAGAATCCAAATAACCAGCATATATTTGCATTCCCTAAAATTAAACCACATGGATCTAACATAAGAGCAATAATAACATATAAAGAATAACAATCTAAAATACATATAACAAATTTAGATGGATGGATTGGACCAATCAAGCATATAGTATGATAGATAATCCAACTAATTGGTTACATTCCCTAAAATCAAACCGCACGGATCTACATCAAACTGCACGGATCTACATCAAACCGCACGGATCTAACATTAGAGCAACAATAACATCTAGGGGCCAGCAGAGGACACAACAAATTTTGAAGTTTCTTACTATTTGAAGGACGGGGGAATAGAACCATGCGGTTTGATCAGAAAGGAGAAGAAGATTAATCTTCCGTGCTAGGAGGAAGTCCGCGGGAAAAAAACTCTTCTTCTCTTGCATGCGGCTAATAAGAAATGTGAAGGAGATCTTTGCTAATCGATGCAAGAGAGCCTTGATAACTCCTGTTGTAGCCTCTTCTGCTCGCTACCTTGTCGAGGGGCAATGTGTAAAAATTAACCTCGTGCCGCTCGAAAGCAGTAGTAAAGCAACATTTCGCTTTCTTACTAATCCAAAAATGTGATTGGGAAAAAATGGTTCAAAAAGCTGTAAACAAACAACGCAAAGCTCGATTCAAAGCCAAACCATGGCTTAAAAAGCTAAAAACAAACACACCATATGTTCATGGTTAGTGACAGAGTCTATTAAGCCCATGAGGCCCATTTAGTATTTGAGCTTCCGGTTACTTAAAGAAACTCATTTTCAAATATACACAAAATAAATTTTATTACTAAGAATCTACTTGAGAAGTACTTAACTAAATCAATATAAGCTTAATATATCATAGGTGTGGATAAGTGAAAAGAATTTCATTGTTGATCTTTCACTAAGTCTTAAACTAATAACTTTTAACTCAATATGTTATTCTACTATTATATAAGCATGAGTTGATTAACTAGTGGAAAAAACTAATTATGATTATAAATCAACTTTTCTAAATTTTTGAATCACTTAAATTTAAATTTCATTAGTTATCAAAAGCTAAGCATAATTATTTTGGAAAGATGACTTTTGAAAATAACTTTATTACAGTTCGAAAAAGTAAACATACAAAAAAAATAAGCTTAATTATAAATCGGAATCCAATGATGAATAAATTTATTGTAATTTAGTATTAATCATAAGTATGGACAAAGTTTAAGCGTTTGGGCTATCCATCTATTTGGTTAAGGCATAAGATATGTCCAGTTTAGATTCAAATCTAAGTGGCAAAAGGGGACGATTTGGTGGCAAGTTTTGCATGGTGAGGACGACCAAGACAAGCATACTAAGTAGAGCTTAGCGTCAGAACGAGATACTCAAATCTTCACAATATCTATATAGAGAGGTGAAAGTGAAAAATTACATGGAAGGACGAGAGGGCGGAACATTAATCACAAAGAAAAGTGCGGGGTTGATGCACTCAGGCTTTGTTGAGCTTTGTCGTAGCACAACGGAACGGGTATTGTAATTTCGGGAGAGGTTGGAAGATGCGGAAGATGCTGTTTAACCAAATGAAAATAAATCTGTACTGCGGCGCTCAAAATAACTAAAGAGAGCTTGAATGTTTTATCAAACGAAACATTAGTTTTCTAAGGCTTAAGCTTAAAGAAGAGAAAAGAACGGATAAGCTTAAGATCGAAACAAGCAGCTGTTTGGCGTCTAAGCATAGCCAATTAAGCTTTAATTACTTAACCATAAACTAAAAATGCCATTAACCTTAATCTCACTATCCATCCAAATTAATTATCTTTTGGTCAGCATTAGTTGTACGCTGAGATAAACCTTATCTTAAAGATTATCTAACTTAAGGTGGGCCAAAATCGAGGTTTTGATTAAGCTAAAAAGCTTAGAGTGCCTTAAATTTAAAAATTATGAAAATTCGTGGGCTTTTCGCCCAGGCATCGTGGCGCATTAGACGTGCAATCTGTCAAAAGAAAAAAATAAATAAATAACAAATGTAGGATGCAATTTCTCATTTTGTACGGTACAATTTAAAATTTTGAGATTGGGAGGTTTAAAAGATTTGCTGTCATGGGAGTGCTGTGAAATCGTATTCAGTCCGTCGTTGTCAGCCAATCACTTTTCTGACGACTTCTTGACACCACCACAAGACCAGAGCCACGCTGGGTCGTGGGAGTGGGGAGAATCTTCAATGTAAGATAAAAGTTTTATTAATAATATATTTTATGGAGGGCCATTCTGCACATGTCTGATTGAAAATGAGGGATTTTAGGATCTGCATAGTTTATTTTTGTTTTGTTTTATATTCTAACGTANGGAGAATCTTCAATGTAAGATAAAAGTTTTATTAATAATATATTTTATGGAGGGCCATTCTGCACATGTCTGTTTGAAAATGAGGGATTTTAGGATCTGCATAGTTTATTTTTGTTTTTTTTTTAATATTCTGACGTGAAGTTTAAACAAATTTGATAGTTACTGTATTGATTTTTGCAAAATAAAAAATATGTTCATAGTTGTCAGTCTTATCCGCGAACTCTTCTCCATCAAAGTACCTTCGATGATCTCATCATCCTCTTGGAAGTAAAAAGGAGTTCATCTGAATATCATGTCCGTCATTTGGTCTTGTGGATAATGATGTGGATCATTCGGTATCATGAGTTTGATGGTGGGGTAAAGACCACACCTTCTTATCGAATGTAATATTTGCTTCATCTCAACTGCTTTCTCGATCTCATTTCTGAATTCATTGCTAAACTACGAGACCTTGCCAAAGAAAAACACTGATAGTGAGGCCCTAAACTCTCTTTGGGCAAACAACTAGTTTGATTGTGTTGGATTTTGATTTGTCATTTGTGAATCAGGCACCAAGAGTTAGAGCCGAGTGAAGAAGAGAAGAAAGAGAGTAGAATGTGTCTGAAATTTTTGTAGGGTGAATCGAGGGAGACGTCTTTTTCTTCGTATTTTTGTCCCGTACTTATAGAGGTGTGTTTTATATAATTGCAGAAAGTAGAGAACGGTTATGGAAACTGTTCTTAATATCATTAAGACTCTAATTGATTATATATATTTTATGCCATATTTGCATTATATTTTGAATTTCAAAATTGGTGGTAATTGGTTAGTCGGCTGGCATGAAGTCAGCAGACTGAGGCGACCATTCGAGTGACATATGTGCCCTCTGGAGTATGTGTGGGTCGGTCAAGGTGTTCGGTCGCATGGTGATCTTACACGGTGTCTTCTGGCATGATCGACCGAAGCGGTCGATAATGAGGTGGTCGTTCGGTCCAAACACGGAGTTGGACGGTCGAGCGTGATTGGTTGGCTTTTTCCATTGAGTGAGTTGTGGCTCATTTTCTGTTTGACTAAAGTCTTACAAGTCTAGCGTCTCACCTGCCTGATTGGTTCGTCGCCTCGACCAAATCTCTCAGTCTTGCAAGGTCTTAGGTAGATCTTGTCGCGGCTTATGCGGGTTATTCGACAAGACTCACTTTTGGGATTAGTTACACCTCACTTTCGGTGAGTCTTGTTTATATGGTCAATTTGACCATAACCTTGGCAAAGTGATGGCTCATGTCATCATAAATTTAAATCTTGAAGGTCCTTCATGTCATCTATATTATATACCACAATATGTAATATAGAGTCTCAGGAGTGTTGTAATAAAGAGATTAAAAGCTTGATTTTCATCATCAATAATCTTATCAATATTTTTTAAAACTTGAATGATAAAATTAAGTTTATTCAAAGGTAATATAATAAGCATACTCTACTGCATGTGAACTAAATAGAGTACTTGCTTCTAATATAACTTATTAAATGGACCCTTGGTCGCATATAATTACTCCAACTCGAGCCACAATTCTATTGTAGTTTCTTCCTTTAAAACCCCTGTCAAGACTTTATTCACCAAGTACATTTAAAAAAATCACAATTTACATAAGAAAATCAATCAAAAGCTACAAAAAAAAATACTAGAATTTATGTGATTTGGGTTAAAAAGTCTACATCCTCTGCCATATTGAAATTAAATAATTCACAAAACTAAAAAAAATGCATTAAAAAAAATCACAATTTATACTAAATTACATAAAATTGAAAATGAAGCTACTTTTTCTAGCTGCGGAAAAACACTGTCGCTTTCTGCTTAGATGAGGGCTAGACTAATATTTTCCGGAATAAGCTAAAAAACTCCACTTGCATGCACCCAACGTACAATTTAATTTATAGTTTCTATTTATAATAAAATTTGCCTTTCCAGCTAAAATTCTGCAATTTCAGTGGATCCTACCTATATGTGGGCTTCACCAAACTTCTTAGACATTGATGGAATGGCTTTCTTCAATCAGTGCAGGAATTTCACTGTTTCACTTTGCATCAGACATTTCAATCTAAATTTAAGGAGAAGTGAGCTGGTGGCTTCTGAAATTTATGCATTTGGCATGATTTATCTTTTTTCTCTTTTGTATGTGTAGACATTTTTTGAAGTTGTTTGACGGGCAGAAAAAGAAACACAATGTAAAAAAAATATAATGTAAGAGTAATGTGTTCTGTTTGAAATATTTTTGAGCTGTTTAATTTATTATAAAATAAATGGATAATTTTATTTTTTTCTTGTGTTTGAAGTAAAATGATAATAACATATTTCAATATAAAAATTAATGTGTTGGTGGGGGAAACTGAAAGGCAGGCGGCTGCC
>JXCR01135456.1:332355-354110 GCA_002079205.1 Phalaenopsis hybrid cultivar | reverse complement strand
GGAAAGCAAGTGTTGGCGGGCGGCAATTGGCTGCCGAATGTGACCGCTAGCATGGGCTAGTGGCCAATAGTAGCGGCTTGCAAAGGACTCGCGCAGTAGGGGGCGGAGAGTCCCCCCTCTACATTGTATTTTTAATTTGAAAATTTGCTAAACCGGACGAATTCTAAATACTTACAAAATTGACCTGATGAATGTAATAAAAATCCAATGATATTTTATACTGCATTCAAAATTTTTTGAGCCAAACTTAAAAATGCTTAAAATCTATGCATTGTACATACAATACACCCTTTTTCCTGCAAACCAAACAACTATCTGGCAACAACATTGCCAGCTTCAATCAAAGTTTTCAGCCAAACAAATGGAACAAATTCTTGAAGATGTAACACGAATTCTACTCTCAAGTTAGCATTAGAACTGCACGTAGATATATCAATAGTATTGAAAGAAATATGATCATAATATCAGTAAGTCCTGTCACATTAACATCTAAAAAGATCGGATTCATATGCAATCTTACTTCTGTCCATAATTATTTATGAGAACTTGCCCATCGAGAATTCATTATTTTTTAAATAGGAAATAATTACTCTCATAAATTTTATCAACGCATTAACAAATTAGCGAAAGTGTTAAATAGACAAGGTTGTAAGGTTCGTTGAGCAAAAGAAGGTTGCAGGCTTTATGCAATGATCATGGATGAAAAGATGAACTTATGATAGAAATTTGATTAGGATGTGTTTCATAATCATTGATTTTTTTTTTAAGTTGAATACACTATATGAATAAGCAATCAAAATTTATAATGTGCTCAATGAAATAAAATGCGTCCTAACTAAAAATTTATTTATTAATTATTAATTTATAAATCATTCAAATTACCTGAATAAAGAAAAATTCATAAGAATGTTATAAAATATATAGTTTGGACTAGCCTTAACTATAGCTTTTTGCTTGAAATGGATAAATTAATCTAGTTTTGTTGCTCCATGAGCTAATCTCTCCTTCCCAATGCATTCTTGACAAATAAACTATAGAACTGTAATTAAAAAAAATTAATTATGACTGGCATTTTTTATTTACGTGACAATTTTTTTTTTATTGGGATTAAGATTCTCTTCTATGTTGAACTATGCTTCCTTGATCCTCCTAATTGGGGTATGCAGAAAACTCTTTTTTAATGAGTTCAGCCCACTTGTAATTTTCTATTTTCATTAATAAAAAATTTCCTTTGTATATATATATATATATATATATAACGAAGCTCTGGCTTAAATAAACTCTCATTTCAAAATTTCCGGCCACTTTCGTAGACAGTGACCTCCAATTGTTAAACTACAGGTCTATTTTTCACATGTACAGAGTCAACAAATTTGAATAGTGTGATAAAGAGATAGTGCAGAAAATAATGTTCTCCATGTGTTATACATGTCTAATCACTTGAAACATCATTAAAAAAAAAAAAAGAATAGAGAAGGCTACATAGAAATTATTAATGAAAAGCTACTCCCATATCCATCACTCCGTTACTTAATCCCCATTTTCATAACTGTATCAAACATTTTCCAATTATCATAACAGTCATCAATTTCCCTTAAAACACAGAGAAGATAAACTCATGAAACCAATAAAAAACAATGTTTTCCTCCGAAAAAGGCGAAATTCCCATCAAAGCAAAGCTGAAAGCGATGCATAGCTGAAAGCTGAATATTGCGTGAGAATAGGATAAGGTGTGGAGTTGGTGCTGTTTTCTTGTGGAAAATTTTGGTTCCTATGACAGCAGCTAAATAGTCACCTATGCTAACCAACTATTGCCAGTTAAGTCAAGAAAAATGTGAACTTGTGCTGATCTAAGTTGAAAACAGTAGCAGTGCTGAGCTTTCTTCGAATGCTACATGCCACTCATCATATTACCATGCAAGCACTGCAATCATAACTGGAAACATTACATCATTTCAAATCAGGGCTAATGTTTTACCTCTCAACAGTCATTTGGAGCAGTTGAATGCGACCCTCATGTTGAGATAAAGTTTTGTTATAGCTGTTATGTTATGCAAAGATGTGGACATAAATTGTCTTGTATTGTAAGCAATGTTTGGGAATTTTACTTCCCTTGAATATAAAATGGACTTTCCGACCCCTTGATTAAATCTTAGTTTGGGCATGATTGCACTGGCAAGTAAAATTGGAAAAGAATAGTTGAAGGTTTATGATCAACATTTTGATTAAGTAGTTCTTAAAACCTAGGTTTATGAATTGTGTTTTGGCTTGGTGATTCATATATTTACTGAGAAAAGTGTCAACATAGTTCATTGACTCATTGTAGGAGAATCCTTTTATCCTTATAATCTATAAAAATGAAAAATTTTTCTCCAAACTTTGGGTTTGAACTCTCTTTCTTAGTAGAATATTATGATCACATAATTCATAAATTTTCAAATATTTTAGCTGTTTATTCTTAGATTCGTTAAATTGAGTTGAAGAGAACATCACTTGAGACAAAGAAAAATTTTCTCCAATAATTTACAATGCACGTAAGTTGGAATTTGACAAATACGTTACTCATCTTACACATTTATTTTTAGATTTCTTAAATGACACGTGATTTTTTAATTCATAGATCATGATTAGAATAATGGAGTGATTGATCACCAAAGGAGAACTACAACTTCATACATACCCAGACAGGAAAGTATGACTAAGAGAGCCCACAAACGGAAGACCAAGAGTTCTAACACTAAAAATTCAAAGGACTTAATTAACCAAGTGTAGATCTCTTAGATGGGAACCTGGAGCTGAATGGATGTAGGTTGTCTGAACCAAAGTCCAACATATATCAAGTCTAGAGAAGACATCAAGCTAATTATGTATCCATCTCATAAGAGCATTCAAGACTCTTCATCAGGAGATCAAGGGTTTACCATGATATACTTCATGAACATCCTGAAGGATACTTGTTAAGGGGTGAGCTACACATCGAGTTACAGTGATTCACTTTTTGCCCAATAGTTTAGTTTTATGCTGGCGACATAAGCTTCTCATCTATGGGTCGATAGTCAATAGTCGAACTAGAGAAGTCGACTACTAGACTCAAGCTGACCTAAAGTTGATCGACAAGTCCGGTTGGTTGCAGATCATCAGGAGCAAGCCGATAACCCCAACTCAACATAGTCGGACAAACGAGTCGTGTAGAACTAAGGCCCATTGATCTCAGCTAACTGAGCAATAGAGCAGCCAAAGCATAGGCTTGCTTATGTAAATACCTAAAATACCCTGCAACTCCCTCAATAAAATAGGGTAAGCATGCAATTATCTCTCTCTCACACAAAAACACATTTCTTACGTTATATTTCTTAGGTGTGACTCTGACACATGCAAAAACGATCACT
Organism: Phalaenopsis hybrid cultivar; assembly: GCA_002079205.1. NCBI lineage: Eukaryota > Viridiplantae > Streptophyta > Magnoliopsida > Asparagales > Orchidaceae > Phalaenopsis > Phalaenopsis hybrid cultivar. The sequence continues at coordinate 350,721 of JXCR01135456.1, read as the reverse complement.
TTTTTTTTTTTTAGTGAAACTGTAAGATTACTATCTTCCTTGAGTGATAAAGACACCACAATTCAAAAGCTTATCATGAAATTGCTTTGTTTATGACTTCGTTTCGCTACTTCCACTAACAAAGATTAATAAAAAGAAAATACCCAATATAAGCTTCACAATAAAGAAAAAGGAATGAGCCTCGTCATATGCTGTACTATATGCAGTTTTTTTTTCTACATTTACCCCCACATGTTGAAAAAGAAGGCACACAATATTTATTAGAGAGAGTGACATAAAATAAAATAAATATATTGATATAAGACTATTTTTTTTCCCCTAAAAAAGAGTCCTTGTGCCAAAGAGCCGCAGGGGCGGACTCAATATTATTTTTAAGGTGCGGGGTGGCAAAATCACCAAATGTTTAACTTTTTTAAGTATTAAGCAAAAAATTACATCGAGGGGGGTCATTTGACTGAATTTCCTAAATTATTTAAGAACAAATATTAAATTTTACTTATTTATATCGAGCAACTGCATATCCTAGATTTCACTTGATTCTGCCTTTGAGGAGTAGGATCATATCTTCCTTTTAATTTAGTTGGTGTTGATCACAATACACGGAATCACTCATGTCTATTCATGTAAATATAGCCTATAGGACTGTTAAACCTAAATTCACATATGTCCAGATGCAGGTAGCCTAGGTGCAAGGTAGTCCGCTTCTTCACAGACATGTTTGTTTCACTAAGCCTGTCTCCGAGACAGTGCCAAGATCGTTATGCCTTTCTTGTGGGTCGGAACTTACCCGGCAAGAAATTTTGCTACCTTAGGATCTTTATAGTTACGGGCGCCATTGATCGGGGCTTCGGTCGTCGGCTCACATGACATCAGGTCACCAACTTTTTTGACCTTTCGACACTAGGCAGGCTTCGACCCCCATACATGGCCTTACGACTTTGCGGAGACCTATGTTTTTGGTAAACAATCGCCAGGGTCTGGTCACTTCGACCCCCTTTTCGAAAAAGCACCCCTTCTCCCGAAGGGTATCCAAAGCTTATGATGTTTTTTTCTGTTCATTTTTTTATTTTTTCTTCTTTTTCCATTTCTTCTTTTTTATCTTCATTTTCAAAATAAGAAATTTTTAATTTTGATTATTGTTCTCTCTCCATCCAAGTCCTAAAAATTAAATTCTTAATTTCGTTGATAACAAAAAACGAAAAAAAAAATGTTGTCTTAGACAATCCAAAAAAAGAGGAGAATGTACATTTTCTTGAAAGAGGTTCCAAATAGTTGTTTTACGTCTTTGAGCGTGCATGGATCCTTTGATTAGATTGCAACGAAAATATGATTGTTGTCAGTAACTTATCAATGCCATACGATTGTTGTGAGTAACTTATCAAAGCCACCTCCTCCTCTTCCGTTTGATCATTTTTTTTATCATTGTTACTATTATTTTGAATGCGAGAAAGAAAATTAGTATTTTGATCATTATCATTATAAATTATCACAAGTTTAGCTCTTCTTGAATGATTCTCATAGTATTCTTTCTCCAAATCTTCTGCATTTTTTTCTTCCTCTTCTGCCAAATTCTCGGTTAATTTGTATGACCATCAAAAAACCTTTTTACTAATTAATTATTTTCTAATTCCAATAGATTTCTTCTCCCTTATTTTTTTATCTTTTGTATGTGTTGTAATTACATAAAATAAAAATTGAAAATATATAGCTTCACTCTTTGAATCAATTCATTTTTCTTCTGTAAAATTTAAAAATGGTTGATGATGAAGTTCTACGTAATCATTAAGAAGCAGATCATGAATCTTATTTATAAAAAAAATTCTATTAAATCTTTTATATATGTATAAGTATGCATGATTGCACGTGAATCTAATTCTTTTCTCATTACTTGATATGGTCCGTTGAAAAAAGGATCATAAGCTTGCAAGCATTTCTTTTTTATTTTTTCATCATCACATAAGATGTTTTTTTTTCAAGCATTTCCAGACTAGAGGATCTCTCATTTTTTTCTACTAGATATACGTTTTTTCTAAGAAAATGTTTAGCTAATTCTATGGGCTTAACCAAAAAATCCTTTCTTCAGATTTTTTTCTCTTCCCATTTATTTTCTGCGGACACTTCATCTCCTAATTCCTTCCATTCTACCAAAGAATTATCTTTAATAATTTGTAAATCCAAATCAGCTAATTGTTCTCTGATAGCACATGTCCCCTTAGAGATTTCTCGACTTCAAAATATCTCGAAAACTTGACTCATAAAAAAAGTGGGATGTTGTATTACCAGGATTGGATTTCTTATTTGAATGAACCTTGAAATCGTAAAAAAGGTAGGTTTTTAGCTATGGACCTAGCAAAAGAAAAATTGAGATAGGTTCCTATAGTATTGGATTCCCCTCTCACAATCGGAAGTGAAGGTTTCCTCTCATCTGGCTCAAGTACTTACACCAAATAAAGAAAGGGGTTCTTCTTCTTTTTAAACATTGTTTGAGAAAATCCTACAAAGATCTACTCTTTACTCAAGTTCCCAGTAAGGACTAGCATCATTCTTATCTTATTTGATTTTTTTATTTTCACTTGAACAATTTAGACTTTCTTTTATGTCTACGATAAAAAAAAACAAAAAAAAAGAAAGTGAAATTCGTGAGTAGTCTACTTCCCCTCAAATAATGAATTCCTTTAAAGGAATATTTTGGGACTGTTAAAGGATTTCCTTGTCTATATATTGTATTATTTTATTGGATCTTTTTAGGACTCTACTCACAGTGATGGTTATTATCCCTGAAGCATATATGCAATAGATAAGCTCGTGTAATCATATTTACTATTGGTTGCCTAAGCATAATTTCTTTTTCAAAGAAAGGGAATGTATAATTCCAAAAAAAAAAATCTTTTTTCACGAGGTATAACTAACTATTTCTATATTATCTGTTACAAAATCAACCATGGATCAATTCCCTTTTTCTTCCATTTTGAAATCTTGAATGCACCCATAACTTTGAGCTTCGTGTTTCTCCTCCTAGAGCTTCGTGTTTCTCCTCCAAAGATGCATGTCAATGTTGACCTCACTTTTGGGTGAGGGTTTTGGGTCTTTACTTTAGTGACTAGGATCTAGCTTTAGGACTTTCCTAATGACCATCTTAGCATCTTAGAAATGGTACTCACCTTCTCCTCAGACATTTCAACCAAATCTCTGTTATCTATGTTGGTTCTATATGTGATCAATAGAACCTCATATTCACATAGGACTGCTTGATCCTGATGAGAATCCCCATAGGACTGTTTGATCTTAGGGTTGACCCTGGGTGTTGTTCTGGAGCTAGTTCACTCACTTTCACCCCTATTCACTCACAACCCTAAACCCAACTTGTTGACTATGATCCCTTGATACTTTGGGAGACTTATGTAGATGGTCTCCTAGACCCTCTAGCCCTAGGCTCTAGCACCAGTACATAGAAAACTCAAATGGATATTCCTTTAGTCCGTGACTCAAATTAGGATAGTTGGCACCTCAATTTTACTAATTACCCAATTTAGCATTTTGCCTCCGAAACCAATTTGAACTCTTCAATTGACCTCCATTTGATCCCAATTTGCCCCAATTTGCCCCAATTTGAATCCTAAAATCTTCATAACAATCCTACACATCAAATTGGACCTTCAATTGGCCCTGGTCAAGCCTCAATTTCACTCAATTTCAATCCACATTCAAAATCCCCAAATTGGCTATCTCCCCAAATTCCACCAAATTGAATGCCCAAACCCCAAAATTGACACTCAATTGATGTTGAGAACTTTTTATAACATTCCTCTAGACCACTTTGAATCATCAATTTGGACCTAACCCAACCATAGCCTAACCTAGACCTAAGTCTAGCCCAACACCCCCAAATTGGCTAAATGCCCAAAATCCACCAAATTGACCCTCCCAATCAACTCAAAATCACTTCAAATCTTTTCTAAATCTCTCAAGACAATCATCTACACCATCCTGATCAATCGAGCTTGAACCAAAATTTTGACGGAAATTGAATTTTGACGCGTTTTTGACCCAATCGGCGACTAGGTTGCCCGAACGACTCCAGATGACGAAACAGGTTGCGTCGGCGCGTCCAAAACGTCGATTTTGCCTAAAGAAGATGTTCATATCACGACGATGTCATGTCTGGGAGAATATGCATAAAATGAAACGTATAATAATAATAATAATAATATTATTATTATTATTATTATTATTATTATTATTATTATTTTTTTCTTCCCTTCCTAAAAAAAAGGCTCTGAATTCCCCGATCCACCTCTCGCTCATGCCTCCCTCTCCCGTTCGCACGCAAGGTCGAGCCCCTCTCCTCCCTCTCGGTCGCCCTCCTTGAGAGAAATATTTGTATACGGAAAACGTACGCAGAGCTGCGTAAGTTGGAAGGTTACATGAAGGGTATTGGACGGTTATATCCGCGTTATACCCCCCGTAAACTCTCTGTAACCTACCCATAACTTACAAATATATGAAAACAGAAGCGCGAAACTTACTAGTTACATATAGTTTACAGATAGGTTACATAGAGGTTACAGGGGGCATAACGCGAATATAGCCCTCCAATACCCTCCCAGTAACCTATCGACGAACGCAGCTCTGCATACATTAGACGCACTCAAATATTTCTCCCTCCTCGAGCAGTACGCTTCTTGTCGATCCTTATCGTGATCTTATCTTCTGCTCTCCCTGAGCCGCCCGCAAGCGAGGAACCTTCCTCTTCGCTTTGCACCCACGCGCGATCCTTATCGCGATCTGCTCTATGTCGCATTTTTCCCGCCTCTTTTGGCATCGGTCCACCTTGGGTAGGTTTAGGTGAGCTTCTCTTCTTTTTTGTGGCTATAAAAACCCCGTTTGGGGAGTTCCTTGAAGAGAGCCGAAAATTTGAGAGAGGGGAGGTGCTGTCGAAATTTCCATTGCTTGGTGTTTGTTCGCTCGTGGAGCTCCGTACCTTGTTCCCCTGCTCTTTCTTTAAGGACAGCTGAGTCGGTAATATCTTATGCATGCCCTCTTCCTATGCGAATTTTATGATATATGGATTTCTATTTCTGTATATTTCAATTGGTCATATAAGGTTTGGACTGCATGAAAATTTGTGCACATTTTATATATTTTGAAGGCTGCAATGTTTGAAAAGCTTCACCAAATTCTCTGTGGAGAATCTGAAAGTTTGGGTGTTTTATTTGCAAAAATATGAAAATTTGTGTACTTCGTTCTTGTTAATCTGAAATTCTTTTTAAACATCTGAAAACATTGGCTAGCTCTTTTGTAAAATTTCAAGAAATCAGGTGTTATATATATATATGTAAATGCATGAGGATTTGAAGGGCATGCATGAAGGTGTATGCTAGGTTCTTTTTGGCCATGAATACTGCACATTTATTGTTACCTTGTGATTTCGCGGGGCTTAATTGTTACTTTATTTGAGCAATATTATTATCCATTAAGACCTGTGTGAACGCCGATTTGCAAAAAGATTTAAGTGATATTCTTCAAGATGGGTCATTAGCATTAGGTCTTTAAAAACGGTTATCACCGCTTGTTTCATTTCTTAATTATGAGAAGTCATATAAATGCAGAAATTAAAAAAAAAAGAAAAAGAAAATCTGGAATTGAGGAGTTTAGGACTGTTTTGGCATAGTTGCTTGATGTTTTAATTTGATATTTGGGAGAGTTTTGTGGAGGGGTTTTTGGCCTCGCATGTTTACTGTTTTTGCCGCTCATCTTCGTTGTTTTGCATAGGCCAATTTAGCATATTTGGGGGGCGCTTATTTGTGAAATCTGAAACACTTAGGTGGCATATTTGCAAAAATTTGGAATATTTGGGTGACACGTTTTGTAAAATCTGAGAAGTGTGGTGGCTCGCTTTATAAATTTTAAAGCCTTGCATTGCTTATAAAAGAAATCTGATGGGTTACTTTCTTCCTTCTTTATGCTGATTAATTTTCATATATGCTGAAAGTAAAAGAGAGATTTGGGTGGCACGTTTTTGTAAAATCTGAGAAGTGTGGTGGCTCGCTTTATAAATTTTAAAGCCTTGCATTGCTTATAAAAGAAATCTGAAGGGTTACTTTCTTCCTTCTTTATGCTGATTAATTTTCATATATGCTCAAAGTAAAACAGAGATTTACTCCGGTTTTTGTCTCTTGGTACTCTCCCGCTCAAACTGCATGTGGAATGCCATGTTTATTTCTCCTCTGTAAAAGCTAAAAAATATACATATGTGCATGTGTGTGGGCTCGGTTTTGACTCCCCATGGTTTTCGCCTTTTTAAAAATACATGTTGAATGAAAAGTTTTAATTTTGGAGCTCTTGGAACTTACCTCGAGGGTTTGGTTTTGATTTTCTGCCGCTCTCTCATTCGAATGTCTGTTGGAAGCGAATTTGGATGTCTCAAAACGGTGGCTTTGGGACGTGTTTTTTTTTTTTCTTTTTTTTGTGTCCCCTATTATTTTATCCTATTTGAAATATATGTTGAGGGAGATTCGTTTCAGCCCTTGATGGGCTCGGTTTTGGCCTTGACGTGTCCCTGTTTTGACATTTGACTAGGCTCAGTTTTATGCCTTGGTGAAGCTCTGTTTTGGCTTGATAGTGGCTCAATTTTGTCTTCTTATTGCTCTTCTATTTGAAACATATGTTGAATGAAAAGTTTGGTTGTTAAACATTTTTGGAGCTCGTTTTGGTGGCTCAATTTTGCTCCCCTTTACTGCCTCTTTCTGTTTGAAGTATGTATGCAACTGGAATTTGGGTTTAAAGATTTTTGAACCTTGTTTTATGGGCTCGACTCTAGTCCCCCTTGGCTGCCTTCTTTGCTTGAATCGCATGTTGGGTGGAATCTAAATTTTGGGAATGCATTTTTGGGGGCTCATCAGCGTTTATCTGTTTTTCTACTACTTGCCCCTGTTTGAAGCATGTGCTGGGTGCAAATCTTTTAGTTTTAAGTCTTGGTGTACCCTACTCTATGTTGGTTTGGCTTTGACCCCTGCTGGGCTCGATTTTAGGCTTGTGGTGGCTCGATTTTGGTCATTTGCTAGCTGTGTTTTTTGGCCTTATGATGGGTTGGTTTTTGGCCTTATGTTGGGCTCAGTTTTTGCTTCTTGTGGCTGTTATCTTGGCTCGAACTCTGTACCATGTAAAAATTTAATGTTGTGGACCTTTTGAGGACCTATTTTGAGGCCTTGGTTTAACTTCATGCTGCGTTTACCTTTGGGAAATGCATATTGTATGAGATATTGATTTGGGGCTTGATTTTGGCTCCTTGTAGTTGCTACCCCTACCCGTGAGTCTGAGATGTGAGCTTCCCTTGTGGTCTTCTTCTTTTTGCCTTGGTCGTGAGCCTCACCTTGTGGTTTCTCTATGAGATAAGTTGGGCTGTCGGCTGTCCCTCTCTATTGCCCCTGGCCGTGAGCACTTGTATGGCTATGTTTGGATGATTTCGTGCTTATATAACATAGAAAGCTTTTGGTTGGAGTTGGAATTAGATGGCTTTATTGTTCGCAATATTTTGGGAATTTTGAAGGTGGTAGTTTGTGGATTACATTCCTCTATTCAATTTGTGAAATTTGAGAGGCTCTTAAAACTTCATTTTTTTGGAAAAGCATAAAGTTGATAGGAATTGGATTCATGAACAGATTTGAAAACTCATAAAATTGTCGTTTGACAAGAGTTTGGAGGCTTGACATTAAAATTTGGATAACATAAACGTTACATTTGAGTTTGGGCTTGGGTGTGTGATTATGCAGGTGATGGTAGTGCTGCGTATACAATTGTCACATTAATTCGGGCTTGTTTTGACCTGTTCGAAATAAGATTTGGAAGGGATACCTTTCTTGGGTTGATCTATTTACAAAATTTGAGAAAATGACATCTTCTTTGGATCGATTCAAGGATCTTGGGCTTTTCTTTTCTGGTCTTTTTGTAATAGGTTTTGAGAGCTGATTCACCCTTCACCTTTTCAATCTTTTAGGTGAATCAGTTCCTCCTATCTCTCATACCTATTTTTATTATTATTTTTCCTTGTTTTTTGGTTTGGTTTTCAGTACTTATGTCTGATACATAAGTGCACATGTATAGTCTTTTGTTATATATGAAATCATCAAGCAAGGTCGCAAGTAGGTCGATTTTGTTTTGGGGCTTAGGGCGATGATGACAAAGGCACACCGGTGGTAGAGCAGAATGATATCTCATCCTACAAAACCATGACTCAATTCTGGGACCTGATGAACTGTAGGATGAAAGTATCATTCACCGACATAAAACTAGCGGGGGACCCGTACCTTCTTAGGTTGTTGACGGTCCTACGCCCGACGACGTGATAGACTCATTGACAACTATTCCTTTCTCAAAATCGATAAAACAAGTTGATAAGAACTGATACAATAATTTTACTACAAAATTGATACAACTTTTATTTTTGTATGCTTGAAATACATATGCATGCTAAAATATAAATTTTAAATGTACTACAACTTGGTTATCCACTTGTTGATTACCGATGTCAGGCTAAAGAGTATCTCCCTAAGTTATGTTTAGTAGAACGCCCTTCTATTTGAGTGGCAATCTTTATACATCCGGGTAACTGATAGTAGTCTTCGACGTCTCTCGAGTATAAATATATAATATTTGAGCCTAGCCCCGACCTGAGTGCTTGCGGTCCCTTCTTTTTGGATTTTTTCGTATGTTTTATTGGAAATTTTCAACAAAGCACTCGTGGTCCTTTTCCGGGATATTCCCGAGATTTTGATAATTTTCCTGGAATTTTCATTTGTCGATTTTTCCTAAGTTTTCCGTAGTGAGTCATTTGTCACTTTTTCTCGAGTTTTTCAGGTGATGTTTCTTTTGTTGCTCATTTTTACTTATACAATGCATGTTAGCTCGTTTCTTAAATTCTATCACTATACTTATAGCTACTACATCAATCGCACTTAAAGGGGCGGCATACCTCCAAGGTATACAGGTTTTTTTTACATTTACAGCGCTTTACTTTACAGTACACTTTATTGTCCTTATCTACTGTATATTCTACTACTTTCCTATACTGCATGCTTTACTGCACCTATACATGTTGTGTTGTCACTGCTTTCCTTTGCTATACCTGCTACTGTTTCTTTTACACACTATACCTTAGAATAAGAGGACAATAGTTGGTTTTATAGGAGCTACCCGACAGCGGATCATTGACCTAACAATTGCATGTACACTTAAAATTAACATCGAATTTGAAAACACTTCAACAAGAAAATTGGAGCAGACTTCGCGGGCAGCTCGTTCAAGACCATTTCTTTAGTTTAAATAACAATCCGTAGGATTCTGAGACTGTCTTTTATGACATAAAACCTCTTTTTTTATTAGGTTCCTGCATAGTCCGGATATGCAGCATGCCCTAATTTGTTTTAGGATTCTGAGGTAGTCACTCGGCATAAAACCTCATATCTTTCTAGGCTTTTTGTGTAGACCATCATGACACAAATCTAAACCCTAATTAATAAAACTAGCAAGAGTTAACTTAAATTAATATCATCTTAAATTGAGCCAAACATTAGGATAGTTTGGGGGATTACCAAGAACCTATTCTGGATCTTTAATCTCCCCTACTTTTCTTTCTTTGATTCTTAAAACAAAATCTCTCACCTTTGAACCAATCTCTATTGAAAATTTCATAATCATGTTCGTTGAAAATCTTTCCTTTTGAACTCATGAAAACAAAAGATTCTTGATTTTTATCGAGAGTTTTCTTAAGTTATATGTTTGCTTAAGATGTAATTAACTATAGGGGTTTGCCCTTATAGGGAACGTAAAAGAACCCATACTTAAAATAAACCTTATTTGACTCTCATATCGAATAGGGGAATCTGTCGATCATCATGCAAACTTGCAGATCAAACGGAAGTCATTTATTTTTATAGTTTATTTAATTAAGTTTATTATCAAGTAGTGTATTACCTTTCAGGGTGGTACATTACTCGTGATTAACTCGATTATCCAAACTATAGGAATCGATGAGATCTGTTTGACCCCATTTTCTTTAAATTAAAATACCTAATTTCTAAACGCTATATTACGCTAAATCAAACCGCACCCAGCCGCATGGCGACCGATAGTTAGAGCTAGGGGCATTCCAAACAGATTAAACGAAATGAAAGTTTCTCAGTCCAAATCTGTCAAATGAAAATTTTGATCAAATCACACATCACAATGTGCTATGCCCTCTAATTTTCTAAGGGGCTTATCTAAGAGATTCACAATATAACTAGGAAGACGTTTGAAAACCCATGCATGATTCACTGGACATGTTAATTTAATGTATCCCATTTAGTACCTTCGTGTCTAAAATCAACAAATTACACCCCGCATTCTTCACAAAATTTTGAGTCTTCTTTTTCAGTCCTAATTCCTTTGTTATTTCCACAGGCACAAATCCCACTTTTTATGGGTGCATAAATTTTTTCACAAAACAATCCATCTTTTCTCAGTTTATTAGTTTTATAATGAAACTCTAACTATCTCTTCATTAGGTAGGATCTTTTTTGCCCGAGCTCTGAATTGTTGATGGGAAACTGATCCAATTCGAAGTCGTTGATATTTATACTGGTCAATCATAGAATAGATATTATGATTCATAGCTTCCTTCCTATTCATCTGAAAGTTATTTTTATATACAAGAAAATTATTCAGCTCCAGAGACAAAGATGATAGTTCTCTAACGAGCAATCAAAAAGGTTCTAGATTACCCTCTGGGTTACGTACTGTTGCCCCAATAATCATAGTACCTAAGTACTTCTTAACAAGCTCTAATATGATTAAATTTGTTAGTAAGCATCTCTTGTAAGATTTGAGCAACATCAAATCCCTCTAGATCCTAGAGATGAGCTAGATAATGAAAGACTTGTTATCTAACAGTATAATATGTCTTATATGCGAATGTCAACCACTCGAAATTAATAACTTTAAGAATGAACAAACCTATCAGAACAACTTTCAATAAAAAAAATAAAGAATAAATTTTCTTTGTTTTTTTTTTCTTTAGTTCGTTTGATGGGTTGCCCGAGACTCGAACTACTAACTAGTCGGATGGAGTAGATAATTTTTTCTTATTGCTATAGAAGAAAAAGATCCCTCCCCAAACCGTGCTTGCAGTTTTCATTGCACACGACTTTCCTTATGTATATATCAACTAAAAAAAGGAATTGCATATCGATAAGAAAGTCTAATAATTTTCACTACTCATTGAATTTCACCACAAATATGATAATATATACAATATATCATCATATATAGGCATTTCAAAAACTAAATTCATGAATTTTTTTTTCGTGTAAATGAAAAAGCCTCATGAACTATCATGAATGATTCACTAGATCATTCATACTTTTTATGTCCATATTGATGTGTACTAATCTCATTCAAGCCAACTCGACCCAAACCATACTCAAAATTAAATGTGGTTTTAAGCCGACCCAAATAATTTTTGGGTTGTGTTCGGATTAGGAATATTAATATTTTTTTGGTATGGGCCGGAGTTGACCCACTAACCCAAAAATAACTAGCTAACATGAAACTGACTAGTTAACCCAAAGTTAACTGTAGATTGCTTTGAAAGTTACTCAAAATTGACCTAATTTTGACCAAAATAATTTTTATGGCTTATATTGAAAGCTAACATGAAATTAAATAGCTAAACTAAAATTAACCACAGATTGCCTCGAAATTTACTCAAAATTGACCAGATTATGACCAGAATAGTTGTTATGCCTTCTATTGAAAAAGTTATGCAGGTCGAGTTCAGGTTAGTGGGTTGATCCTTATAAAGTTGTACATCAGACATGTGTCAACACAAATCTCTGAGAAATCTAATGAATTCAGAGGCATGAAAGTATGACCAAGGATGACCCACAGAAGGAGAACCAAAAGTCTCATCATCAAAAGATCAAAGAACTTGATTGACCAAGTGTTGATTCCTTCGATTGGGATTCGAAGTTGACCGAACATAGATCGTCTGAGCCAATGATCAAGACCCAGCAAACCGAGAGAATGCCTCGGCCCAACTCTCGCCTTAACATCACCAACCACCTCACAAAAACCTCTATGACTCTTCATGATGAAGCTGAAGGTTCTACCATGATATAATCCACGAATGCCCCGAAGGACTTTTTCTCAAGGGGTGAGCCAACTATCTGATTATCATGATTTACCCTCTGTCAGACAGTTTAATCTCATCTTACCCACAAGAGCTCCTCATCTTGGGTCACTTGTCGACGACAAGGCCAAAGCAACCAACCAGTTGACTCAAGCTGATCGATTGACTCAAGTTGACCAAGCCAAGTCTAGGCGACCGAAGAATAATAAGAACCAATCGGCAACCCCCAACTCAGCATAGTCGGGCGAACCATCCTTATCGAGCCAATGCCTGCTAATCTCAACCGACTAAGTGATAGGGAAGCCAAGCCATGGCTCATTTATGTAAATACATAAAATACCCTATAAATCCTCAATTAAAGCTGGGATACTCATGCAATTATACATATTTTACCCATTTCGCTTATAAATATGGGACAATTCCATCAATAAAAGGTTATAAAATCCCCTCATTCTACTACTCATTGCTCTACACTCTCTTTCTCTCTCTTCTATATTACGCTCTATCCTGTACGTGTGATTCTCAGATAAATTCAGATTAAACCCAGATTACTTCAAGATAAAGAAAAACTAAGTGCAAAATAAACCGAAAAATAGAAAAGTTTTGAATGGTAAAATGGACACATCCTTTCAGTATATTAAGTGGACAAGTTTTTTTCTTACATGATGAATAATACGGAAAGTAACAACAGAACTTTAATGCATATGAACTAATGGGGAACATAAGATAAACAAATTAAAGAATTTCTCATGCCCAAATTCATAAAAACACAGCTTCAGAATAATCAAAATGGTCTGTGCAGAAATTTATTATTTATTCTTCTGCTTGCTGTGGCTTTCTTCTGTATCCGTGTCTTTTTTCTTCAGCCCTTCTATTTCTTCTTTCAATTCCTCCATCTGAAAATTAAAAGATGATCTCATTTCATATAAATATAATCAAAATTATATACTCTGGAATATAATTTTTTTTTAGGATGACAGATCAGATCTAAAGCCATGTAACAAGCTGCATGCTTCATGTTTCAATATTTTCTTCGATCAGTTTTAGTGGCATGAATATTTTACAGTAATATTCCTCATATTATTAGGTGAATCTGTGTGCGTGTTCGTGGACCTCATTTGTCGAAGTGGTTGAACCGATACTCGGGGTTACCGGAGGCTCGAGTTCAATAGGTAATATCCAAGACTTTTGTTAGGTCGTACACTCATATCTCTCCTTAGAACAAATATTACGTTTGGACTCAGGCCTTAGAGATATGTCCGGAGTCCAATAAAATCACGCACGTGAAGGTGACAGAAAAATTAAAAAAATTTGTTTTAGCACAAGAAAATATTTCCCACGTATTATTCCGCATTATTCAGGGGTTATTGTGGTGATATTCATGTATTATTCAGTTCTGAGAATATTCCCGGTGTTACAATAACACAATAACACTTAAATAACGTGTAATAACATAGGAGAAATATTCACCTGCATTACCGGGCCGGATTACAAGAAAACAAGTTTTTTTTGGTCAGCTCCAACTGGAGGTGATTTCTTGGACTCCGGATATATCTCTGCTCCGGACTCCGGAGATAATAATTTTTACTCTCTTTTATCTTTACTCTATACAAGCAGAATTTACACATGGGAATGATACCGATTACCGAGAATGAAATGTTACTAAGGATGATGAGCCAGGCAGCTGTAAAATTATAATGACTAATAATACTGGAAATAATGAATAAAATAATTTTTTTTTTTTTTTGAAAATATTTTATAAATTAACATGTCCAACACAACAAGTGGGTGGGGTGTCTCCATTGAGGTTTCTTGTTGCTTCTCCTGGGCGTACAAGCAATGCTAACAAAACATTAACTAATCCTTCTTACAAAGAGAAAATGTTAGGTACATAATCCACACTTGTCGATTACCAATAGGATGAGAGACCATCCACACCCTAATATTTTTTTACCATGGAAAACTTTAAATTTTGTTTATAAAAAAAAAATTGTTAGCATCTCAATTCTTCAATATAAACTCTGCTTTATTTTCCTTAATATTTTATTGAGATTATTTTGGAAATAAAATTTGGTGATGAGCTTTTTATATATATTTGCATAAGAAATACAAGTGATTAAAACATTAAATGTTTGATATGAAATATAATGCATTCTAATTTTATCATTTTATATATATAAAAAAATTTAATTGTGAATCTTGGATGATTTTCATCTGTATCTCTCATTACATATTCAAGAGCAGGGTTGTCAATTTAGCTCAAAGATTATTAATCGCTTGAAAATTGATTTAAATTTTGGCTCGAATCAAGATTGGATCGAAATAAACAAGCCAAAATTTTGGATCATTTTTTTTTTTCAAATTAATTTTAGGCTAACCCTAACTTAACTTAAAATTGGACCATTAGCGGCCATATTCAAGAGCATAGAATCAAAATCTTTACAAGGTTAATTATTAGTGGACTATACAAAATTTACGTGGTGCCCATTAAATGTCTCAATAAAACGAGGAATTATTGCGTACAGACACCGCATGCATCTTTACATGCGGTGTCCGATCCTGGCCGTAGATCACGGTGATCTACGGTCAGGATTATTTCCGTTTTTAAAAAAAAAATAAAAATTTCAGGTGGGGCCCACCGAAATACATGTGATTTACGGTCCGGATCGGACACCACAGGCTGCGTGCGGTGTCCGATCCGTATGGAATAATTTTTCCGATAAAACACTTCAGCAATAATTGGTAGTCATGAAGTGTTTTAGGTCTGCATGTGCAATTGCTAGACATTCATCTCATGCATGCTAAAAAATATTACATCCGGACGTTTTATAATATTTGTTTTATTATTTCTTTTTTATTTATAATATTTTTTTTCAAACTTCAATCTAAATGTTTTCAATTAAATTACAGAAATTTAATAAACTTTTGGGGCATTTATATACATACCGCTCAATTTCTATGCATTTACATACTGTATGGAAACTTTACTTCTTATATTTATATCATCTTAATCTTTCATATTACATGATCATTATTTTAATTTAAAAAAATGAAACACCTTTCTACGCATTGCTAGGTTAGATGCCATTAGTACGTAAATATTGAAGTTTAGGCGTTAATATATGAGCACAAATGAATGAAGTGATATGTGATATGTTGATAATTTGGCCATTATTGTTATTTGTGTTTTTATGTTTTATATGATAAAAATTGTACTTTGAGGAAAGTTTTACATTGTATTTGTAGGTTGTAGTAGGAAAGGGGAATCGAAGTGGAACGGATTGGAGATTAGAGCAAAACTTGGTCATTGGGCACCTAGGCGCCATAACACTCTTAAATTGAGCAAAAAAATTCAAGAAGACAGAAAGTTGGCGTTGTTCATTGGGCGCCAAAAGCGCTGCTATGATGTCCAAGTCGCCGCGATCGCAGCGCCATGGCTCCGATCTATGTGGAAAAATTTTCAAGTAAATGACGGCTAGGTGTCCAAACCTAAATTTGGAAGTTACAATAGTTCTAAATTTGAGTGAAGAAGGAATATAAAAAACTTGGAGACAAAATTTTTGGGGGTTTTCATCAGTTTTCTTCTGTCATTACAGAGAGAGAAAAATTCTAGAGGACAATGCCACTCAACTAGCAAGGAGATTAAGAGTTTTAAAGCAATATCAAAAAGAGATTGTGAAACTATGGGATTGTGAGTGTGCTTGTAATTCATTTGCATTTTCTGAACCTTAAGGAGAGAAATATATTGAGTTTTTGTTTTTATTTCTTTAAGAGGCAGTTGTGGGACTATTGTGCATGATTTTTACTTTTAATACAATATTGATGTTGATGAAATTTGGCATACTTAGTGAGTAGATTTGTGTTTTCCTTTGTCGTGGAAGTGTAAGGATAAGGGCTGAGCAATTTGGTGTGAATCTTGTGTGACTTTTATAAATGGTGTCGGAATAACTTAGGTACTCATAGACTTTTAATTTGACCAATTAATTTGTTAAAATTAATCATGAGTATAAAATTTTGGAACAAATCTATAAGGAATGATTAATTTATCCACAAGAAGACATTGAATAGGACTATATTTTTCAAATTCGTGCAAATCGATCAGGGAGTGAGGTTATCTTGGACTTTTCATTTGATTTTAGGGAACCAAACGAATGAATATTCAATCTTTCATTCATTCCCTCTAGGATCATGACTACATAAGTTTGATAAGAAGATAAGGGAGTGAAGAAGATAAGAAAAGTTTTTCTCATGTTTGACACCTACAATTTGCTAAGTTTGAATCCCTACATAACTATAAATGAGAATTCTTGGGAAATATCTTAATCAATAATATTTTTTTTTAATTGCTCTAAAACTTAAGAACTTTTGTTGCAAAGAGATTAAAGTTCGAAACTTCAGCATTTTAGGTCAGGACTAGCAATTGTAGGCTAGAACTTTTCCTAGCTGAGTTCATCTCGTTCCCTCTAGGATCGACAACCGAACTTTAATCTTGATACTTCTGATACGCCAATTACACATACATGAGCCGCTCATGCATTGCAACACCTGGTGTGTGTCAGTATGCATCTAAATCTTCCTAAATTTTAATATATTTTATTTTATATTTATTTAATCTGTAAAATAATTATATTATATAAATTAATTATTTAGATTTTTTTAGAAATAGACAGATTTACAAAAGAAATTAAAATTCCATCATTTTTTCAAAAAAAAAAAAATCTAAAGAGTCGAGACATAACCTTGTGGATGATTTCTTGTGTATGCTGGGCCGCCTCTGCAACTTCTTCAGCAACATTTTCAACAAATCGAACAGCTTCTTTTAGCTTCCCATTTTCCGGCATCTGCTCTGCAATATCCGAAGAAACCTTCTCAGCAACATTGGCTACCTTCTCTACAATCTCTGCCGCACTTTCCACCGCTTCAGCCACGATTTCAACCTCATCTACACCACAAAGACAAACACTTTCATCAACACCGCTTTCACTCCCTAAAAATAAAAAAAACTAAACTTCATAAATTACGTTTACTTTTATAAATATACCTTCTAATCTCAGCAGTTTTTTCCAGGATCTGTTCCAAAACGGCAGTGTTGTAGCCAAAATTGAACCCAAGATCCACTTAGCCCTAAAAGAAAGGAAAGCTATTAAAATGCTTAATATAAGAACGTACAAGAGATCATGAATTGATTTCAAAGTGTTAAGATGGCTACCAACTGTAGAAATACGATTGAGGATACAGAGATGGCTTGATGCTGTTGTTGCTGTTATTGAGCTCTAGTCTGGAGTGGAGATTCCTGCAGGTGAATGAGGCTATTCTGAGGTTTGAAGCAGGATGATATCCATGGCCGATCATAGAAGAAAGCAGAACATTGCGGCGGTAATATGAAGCTAACGGTCGAAAGAAAGACATGATGCTATGATGGGATTTTGATTGCAATACTTTTTTTGACATGAATTAGAGTGATCTTCTAGCTGTTTAATTATTCATTGTTTATATATTGAGAGATGAAGGGTTGTTTTATGAATATATATGGCTTTCGCTCTCTGTGTTCTTCTTTCTTTTTTGTTGCTTTTTGCAGGGTAACGTTTCAAGGATGTGTTGGTTCTTGCGTGGAGGTTATGAGAGTTTGGAGAGCTGGCGGGTACGCTACTGTGAGGCAAGGAGAGGGTTGCCGTGATGATATGAAGGAGTTTCACTTTGTTTAAGGTTAGGGGAGGTTTTGTTCGTTGCACAGTTGCATCGGGAATGGTTTTTAAAACGCTTCAAGTTATGGCAGTGAATTTATATCCAAATAAATATAAAAAAATATATATATAAATTAAATCTAACGTTTCGAGAAATTAAAATTTTGCATGTTCAGTCACAGATTATTGCATTGTGTCTTGATATCTGGATTTAATAAATTTGATTATGGGCTTGATTTAAGAATTTACTTCATCACGGTCGGAGGGATCTATGTCTACCTTCGATAAATCCCAACTTTTAATGGATTTGATAAAGTCTACTAAACATAAAATTAGGGTGCAAGCAAACACCACCTAGAGAAAGAAATGATTGCTTTGAAGTTTTGATAAGCTTTCAAATGTGCGGTGTTTGAGAGATTGTTATAAAATAATTGTTCATATTTATTATTATTATTATTATTATTATTATTATTATTATTATTATTATATATATATATATATATATATATATATATA
>JXCR01135456.1:312059-332314 GCA_002079205.1 Phalaenopsis hybrid cultivar | reverse complement strand
GAGCCGTTTATATATATATATATATATATATATATTATCTTTCTAATTTTTATGCTCATTTCGATATAATTTATATTGCAACATTTGTAATAGAGTATTTATAAAGTAATTGGATAAAAGTAAAAGTAAATAAAATAATAATAACAATATATTTGATATAAAAAATTTTATAAGTTTTATTTGTCTAATAATATGAAGTTATTGATAAATGTCAGTCTGGATAGAAAATATTTTGCATTGATAATCAAAATGCAGATGACAACCTGAATCACACCACTGTACATATGATGAATATTATATTTTCTCGGTCGCCCATTGGATGATTGTTTCATCTCCTTTATAGAGATTTAGATTAGAGATCATGAACATATAAAGTATTGGACTCATAATGCTAGTGCACTAATCATTATGGGAAAAAAAAAAGCATTTATCGCTTCTTTTAAAAGACTGAAAATTTAAGCAGAACATCCTATTAAGAATTTAATCAAAATGAGTGCTAATTTTTTTTATATTATTTTAAAATTAGTGCAAATATAAAATTGCTACATTATTCATTTGTTATTTTCTTCTCAAAATAATTTTTTAAATTTAAAATTCATCTTGTTTAAACTTCAAGACAAATAGTACATGCATATTATATTGCCGTCCAACTCGGCATAACCTGAAGTACATCGGTTTGATCATTAATGTAAACTTCCTTACTACTCTGCAATTGGATTGCTTCTAAAATTAAGACTCAACCAAGACTAGACATCATGCAGGAGTATTCAAGTCCAGGAATTTAGGGCCTAAGTACGACGTAATCAATGATGAAATCTAGGAGAAGTTGTGCGCACCCACGTCTTACATAAATTTTATGAAAAATCTTCTATAATTATATATAGATAATACAGGTTTTATCTTAAAATTTATTTATTGCAGCTTTATAAATTACAAACAAATTTCTTATTTCTTTCTAAATTTGACATTTGACATTGACGTACCTTTTGGATTCTAATATTTATTTGGGGCAATTTACATGCATACCATTTCCTCTACCTGTTCCCTGACATGCAAAGCAGCATGAAAACCTATGCGTCAAGTTTAAAATTTCATTACATCAGTCCATAACGACATAAAACTTCTTTATGTATATTTTAGTCCCACGCATTATTCTACAGCATTCTATTAAAAAGCTTAAATTGTGGAACAAACGCATGCATTACATCCAGTTGATCTGATCTGAATCTTTTAGGCTTCTTCGGGCCAACATTCGTCATTATTTCAGCGCCTCGAGAATTTTGATAAGAGATAGACGACGAGAAAGCAGAATAAGACGAAGAGGATCACATGTACAACATGGTTGGAACCCTGCTTGAATATTTTCTTGTCCATCCTCCTTATGTTGTTCTTCACGCCCGCCTGAACTTTGATTAGTGTCATTTGCTGTTTTCGTACATCAAAATAGCATGTCAGATTCTTTTCAAAAAACAGAAAAGAAGCTCACATTTATATATAAATGCACCTAAAAAATAAGCATAGAATTGGATCAACAGCAAGTAATTTATCTGGTGGCAACATGCTTGGAAATCTGAGGGGAATGATAAGTGTACACTGCATACTATGAATATGTCTCCGTTGTCATATAAATGAAAGGTCTGAGAAAATCTTATATACCCATATAGTGGAAACTCATAGAAATTGAGAATTGACTAATGAATTGACAATTACTTGAATAATAAAGGATTATATTTTAGCTCAATGATTCAATTTACCAATTGGCTAATGAAGTCGTTCTGAAACTTTGCCTCTGAATCTATCTCCTGAGCAACCTGCATTGTGAAAAGAAAGAAGAGTATTTTAGTAAAATCACTTTATTGCCCTTTGCTGCATTTATGAGTTACAATAGCAATTAGCAATAATTTTTGGGGGCTTTTACATCTATACTACCTAATTTTTATGTATTTACATGTCCAGCAACTAAACTTAGCTTGTTACATTTATAGCACCCAAATCTTTCATAACAAATCAAAAATACCACTATTTTAACTTTTAGAAACTAAAATACACCTTTTCATGCATAAGTAGGGTGGCATATGTGTAAAAATTGAAGTTTACGTGTTAGATATGTAAGAACATAAGAATTGAGTAGTATGTATGTAAATCTTCCTATTCTGTTTCATTTTTGGGTGTGATTTCACCCTGTTCTGTACATAATGTAGGGTGCATTTGGGGCAGCTTGTGCTTATCCAGATAAGCCGCTTATCTAGAAATGCGGACTGCAGGGTACAACCCGCGTTTATTGTAAAAAATCAACTGTGTTTTCGGATAAGCTGCTCAAATGCAATTTCCAAATGGTGAGATGACATTTTGACAGAAATAGAATTGCTCATGTGACAATTATCATGCAGTCATACAAGCATATACAGAATTAAAGAGACATTTCCATAAATACATTTGTGCAATAGAGTATATTCTAAGCCAGAATTAAAGAGACATTTCCATAAATACATTTGTGCAATAGAGTATATTCTAAGCCAGCTAAATGCGATAATTAATTGCTCAATATAGGTGGAGGCATTTGTTATAATGATAGCCAAACTCATACAACCAAAGATCAAAACAAGACCTACTAAATAGCTTGCATACCTGCATTTTATCTGCATAAATTAAATAAATCTATCGGTATCTCCAAGCTCTCAAAGTTAGCATCATGTCCTACTCAAGCATTACTATAGTAGAAAAAGAAAACAACCGCTTATGTTCATTGAAGGCTAAAAAGATTTTTTTTCACTTATTAAATCTTCTTAGACAGTAATCTCTTTCAAATTTATTTGTAAAGAGAAAATAAGGTGGAAATTTTATTCCAAGAAAACTGTAAATCCAACAGAGATGCTTCTGTTTTAAAATCATTTCTCTTTAACTCGAGTACTCCTATATCATAATTGATGGACAGTAAGTATCTACAATACTTGTAATTAGAAATAAACTTTAATTCTAGAAGTTCCTAAAAGAGATTTGAGATTGAAAATCCAGTTTCCTATCTTTGCCTCACCAACCACCTTACTGGCAGTCCAATGCATGGCAAATAAAAAATAAAAAACCAATCAAGGTTTGCCTTCTTTGCCACAGCTATGCTTCCATTTCAGTGTTTAGTTAGAGTTAACTAGAGCTTGCACAGGTACCAAATGAATGGAACTTTTGGGATTGAAGCTAAGCTCTCCACAAAAATTGGCTAAACCTAACTTTGTCAAGCAAGAAAGTTCAACGGTTTGCTAACTCTTAACTGAAGGTTGACAATGAGAAAACCACTGTTTTTTTATGGATGCTAAAATAAATGCAAGGTATTGACACCTGAGCATTGAACTCAATCTTATCAAGTTTCCATTCCCATTGCTTGAAATCTCCATGAAAATGAAGAGGAAGCCATAAAGGTGGTGGCAAGGCTTTTGGGCTTATGGATGGATATGAGGTTTTGGATGCGGTGATGTAGGTTGGGGTAAGATCAGTGGTAGAATTGATAGATTAATATTAATTTTGCAGTTTGGAAAGGTTTGAAGGAGGTGGTGGAGCTGGGGAAACAAACAGGATAGCCTTGGCTTGGTATTTTAATGTTTTGGACATGATTTTGGAGGTTGGATTGAAGAAAAATTCTTTCCATTCAAACAAACTAAGATGAAATGATTATGTTTGGGAATTCTAAATGAAGAAGGGAAGCTCTTCCAATTCTTGCACAAGATTTGTAATTTTATGAGGATATCAAGATCTTAATTGTGATAAACGGATTGGTTCAAATAGAATATGTAGTCCCTTTTCCACTTCTATAATGAACTTTTTATATACTTATTGGTTCAAATAGTCTAACCAATATCTTAATCTCATAGTGAAGAACATTACAAACTTGAATGTTCCTACCAATATTTCATCTTACAAATCGCATCTAAAGATTTGATTTTTGTCTTATGTTTCATCTTACAAATCACTATTCTAAACTTATTACATTTAGGTAAATAATTATATCTCAAGGGAACTTTCACATGGCTCAAATACTAAAACATGTTCAGTAAAACTAACTTTCATAATGGACTCTATGCACCAACCAAAATAATCTTTGCCTACTTGGCACATTCTTGGTTATTCATAAAATATTAATTAAAGAATCTTCAAGTCAAATATCCAAAGAAAAAATATTTAGATCACGTCTATCATTAAAAATTCAGGCATGGGCATCAGCCTTGACATTTTTTAACATTTTAGATTCACCATAATGCTAATCATAAAGAACCCTGTGATTTCATTAATGATACCAACACTATCAATCATCATGACCATCAAAAGAAATAATAAACCTCACGAAAATCATAGTGTCGTAATAATATCTCTAAGTTCTCCTGAATCTCTAACATAACAATGATCTCTAGAATCAATACAGTTTCTAAGGTTTTAGTATGCTCGGTCGAGAATGAAGAGCATCTAAACCTATTCTAAGGGCATTCCTAGCAATCCAAGCTCTAAGAGGGGCACCATTATTCCTACGTGGGGATGTCCTGAAAGTTGCACTCATCAACCACCACTAAATCACTTAAAAAGTGATGATTACCTGAAGTACTCTTATAAGGATGATTATCTATGGAGATATCACTCGAAAAAATTGAGAATTTCTGAGTTTGTTCATTTAAACATTCGCCATTTCCATTTGTCCAAGCAATTCATCTACAGTTACTCATATAGCTCAATTTATCTTCTAGAGTTTAAGTATTTTTTTTTCTCAAAGAGAAGAGTCAGCAAGGCCAAAGGAATATGGCTCTTTGGCCTTTCTTGTCTCTCCCTTTTCCTTTTATTCTTTATATATATATATATATATATATATATTCCTCTAGTTTTCTTCTTTTCTGCAATGCAAAGTTTCGATATAGTTGAGTGCAAAAGAGGAAAAGAAAGGAGATGGCTTACCATTCTTCTTAAAATTGCTCTAATACCAAATCGATGTAGGCTCTGAAATCGAATCATGAAAACTAAAGAAAATTGGAAGGAAAAAAAAAATAATAAAACCGAGCCTTGAATCCCCAAGCTTTTTAAGTTGAATCCGCAAAATATAGAGTTCTCTTCAAACTCTCAAAGCAGGGGTTGTAGAAATTATTAATTGCTAACATCATAATTATAAAGATGCAAATTAATAGTGAAAAACGGGATAAATAAGGTCTTAATTACTTGAAAAAAAAAAACTAATGAAGGATGAAAGCACCCCATCCTTGGTAAATTTCAATATAATTTAAAAGTAAAAAATTAAAAATTAAAAATTAAATGTTGGCCATATATGAAAAATGGGACCACGAAGGCATGGAACAAGGTTCAATTTAGCTTATTTCTCGAATGACTATAAGAAACCAAGTCAATTTTAATCAATTGGTTGATGATATTACATCATAAGCTTAATATGTTAGAAGGTCCTAAATGTGGAGCTCAAATTCTTTTGCTTTCAGGTAAATAAGAGAAGACAATTGGTATCTAAACAGACAAAAATGTGGAAGTATCAATATGTTTTGATACTATCATGCCACCATCTAACTCCATAAGTAATAAAATCTAATGAATTACTGATTTTGATATAATAGAGTCTTGGCAAAATCAAGGGCTACAAAAATGCAGCAAGTTGAATTGATGTTGTCAAGAGTACCCCTGTTATCATTGGAAGATGTTATCATACTTGAATTAGGTCAAATTAATCGTTCCTCTAGAAGAATGCTTGAAAATATAAGATATGCTTCAAGAAGAGTCCTACGGCAGATTTGGTTGAATGAAATATCCATGTATTAATGACCTCATGGATAAGCTATTCTTCAGCTCACTAGCAAAAAAAGGAGAAAATATATATTAGATAAGTCCATTCCACAGAAATCTAAATCCATACGAAGATAACAAATAGGCATTGCCAGTTAATGTATTAACTAAAGAAGAAAGAGAATCCTAAAGCACGAGCAATTAATTCTAGATAGCCGTGACCACTTGTTTTCTTATTTTGGAACTAGTCTCATACATCTTTAGAATAAGCTTATCTAAAATGTTTGCAACAAAATATATCATGGGAAACAACAAGCAGTCCATTGTCCAGTTGTTAATGAGTAGCTAGCCTACAACAACAACAAGTCTTTATCCCACTAAGTGGGGTCTGCTACATCTATCCTTTTTCTCCATTGCGTCCTATTGAGTGTCATATTTTCATTTAATTCTAATAAATTAATTTTTTATGCAACATGACAAAGTCTTTTTAGGTCAACCTCTGTCTTTCTTAACATAATTCGAATCCAAAATATCTACTCTCCTAACCGGATCATCAGAGGGTACATGTTTAATGTGACCAAACCATCTAAGACGACTCTCTCTAATCTTGCCCGCCACTGAAGCTGCACCAACCCTATCACAGATATATTCATTTCGCATTTTGTCTCTAAGTATCAAGTCACTCATCTACCTATGCATTCTCATCTCAGCAACACTTAACTTTGTTTTATGCTTCTCTTCTAAAGGTCAACATTCTGTGTCATAGAGCATTACAGGTCTCAACACCATCTTATAAAATTTTCCTTTAAGTCTAAACGATACTTTTCTATCACACAATAGGCCCGATGCATTCCTCCACTTGAATCAACTAACTCGAATTCTACTAATAACATCTCCACTACATCACTATCACTTTAAACAATAGACTCGAGATATCTAAAACTTTCACACCTTTTAATGATTTGATCACATATAGTTACAACTCTGCTACTAGAGCTACTAATACTAAAATCACATTCCATGTATCCAATTTTAGTTCTACTCAAACGAAGGCTTTTAGACTCCAATGTAGGCCTCCATAATTCAATTTTTTCCTGAACTCTTTCTCTAGTTTTATCCACAGAAAGGTTATCATCCGCGAAAAGCATACACAAAGGTACATCCTCCGGTAAATGTTTGGCAAAAGCATCCATAACTAAGACAAAAAGAAACGGTCTTAAAGTCGGTCCCTGATGTAATTTAACTATAATAGAAAAATATTTGGTCAATCCATCTTCTGTTCAAACACAAGTAATAGCTCTAGTATAAATGTCTTTAATGACTTGAATATAAGTCATATCAATACCTTGGAATAAAAATAAAACTCAAGATTCTCTGAATAATCCCTCAAATTTGTGTGTCGCTAAGTGTTATTAAATCATAAGCCAGAACACCAATTGATGGAGAACAACAAGTTTACCCACACTTGAAACAAACAAATAACCCTTCACAGAAACAAATAAATAAATGTGTTCAACAATGTTTTAGTTTACTTCCATTATTTTGTAAATGAACGTAGTAGGTTCAAAATTTAATTAATATATTAAGAGATCAATGCAATGAATCTTGGATTAGATTGCAAAAAATTATTAAATTTATATATTGATCCACTTGATGAATATTAAATGTTAAATTTTTTAAATTTGAATTTGTGCGGACCGAGTAGATTCAGCGGATATCCACAAATTCGCACTTGTTGGAATAGTCAACAATTAGAGAAGTTGAACAGTATTTCAGTTTATCTTTATTATTTTGTAGAGCCATTTAATATTTTAACTTCAACATATTGTTTGAGCATATATGTTGATGTGCATGTGAGAACAGATTGTGTCCTCTTTATTTATGAAATCTGTGGATAGGTTCACCTCCATTTGGTTCAGCTTAACCAGATAATTCAATCACGGACCACTACTATTAATTTTGGTGATCTTATGTGTATGTACTAAATGGATTTATCTATTTTGGAAGCTACATGATTTGGTCTTTGTGGCATGGTTAAGTTCTAATTGTAATTTGATTTACACATGTTGGAGCAATTTGATCGAGTGAGATAAGGTTCTATTGCTTATGGCAAAAATGCAATATTGTGGCTACCTCGTTCTTACTAAACAACTCATACAACGTGCCATTTGCAATTCTTGTACTACAACAACAACTAGAAGCCTTTATCCTACTAAGTGAGGTCGGCTACAAGAATCTTTTTTCTCCATTGTGTCCTATTGAGTGTTATATTTTCACTTAATTCGAATAAATTAAGATCATTCTTTATACAATATGCCCAAATTTTTTAAGGTCTGCCAATTGCAATTCTTGTAGTCGTAGTTAAATCATCTATCACTAATAAGCAGGTGTCTCCAAGTGCAAGTTATTTGTTCCACATTCCTATAAAGAATATATATTTTGTAGGTTTGCTGCTGGAATTGATCAAAGCTTGGGATTCTATTTCATACCTTATTCAAATGCTTAAGCCATTTGAAATTATAGAGAAGTTAACTTTTTGGAATTAGATAGTCATAAATATTATACACTTGAAGCATGTAATAAGACATCAAGATTCATAAAATTTGTAGTTCTTCAATCTCGAGTGAGCTACTCGAATTGGTTGTTGTACCATCAATAAGTTTTAATAGCAAATAGATTTATATATGTTTGAGTTATTTGGTCTCAGAGGGTGAGGTTATATTACTTTTGAGGAAATTACAGCATTGTGGTTATTGAAATAGTAGCAACTGACTGGTTCCTATATGGGATTCCTATAGTGGTTTTCTTTGTGTTTCTTTTAGCTGTAATTGGTCCATCTACTATCGATATTCAGGCGTCTCCTAATAAAGTTTATTCATTCCCCCATTCCTATACATAGCATATATTTAGCAGGTTTGCTATTAAAAATCAATTAGGCTTGCAATTATGTTTCTTGATTATGTTTTATGCCTCAACCAAGTGCCTAAGATAATTGAATTAATGGAGTTGACCTACTGGAATGGATGGTCATACTAGAGTTAACCCAAACAACAATAAAAAAATCAAATATTATTGCTGAATTCAAAATTGGGAAATGCACCTTCACAAATGGAAATAAAAATAGCAACAAACACGACAAACGGCAGACAAATAGGGTGAATTTCAAGTGGTGATGTTGGCAAGGTGGGGAAAGTGCGAGACTGCAGGGAATCAACAGTAAGACCATGTCAACTAGCTGTGCTGTGCAGCTGCGAACCGCAATGGCTGGAACAGACAGGAAATCAACAAAAATAGGATGTCCTGAGGTGTCGGGATGAGAGGGAACAGCAGCAAGGCGAGCTTCTAGAGATGATAGCAAGTGTGTGAGAGCGGATTAGTGGCGGGAGAGACTAGGAGGCTGCCCAACAACAGCAACACCTTGCTGCTTGGGGCGGTGGCAGCAGGTCAGGTGTACTGGAACATCAGGTGGATAGTAGCAAGAAGGGGTTTTGGGCAACAGTAGCAAGGAAGGGATGCGGGGGAACAAAGTGGAATGCCTGGGACAGCAGCGGCACTGAAGAGGAGGGAGGGAAGGACAATGACAGCGGCAGTAACCACAGAAATTCAGCAAGATATGCTGTGCGGGGCGGTTGCAGCAAGGAAAAGTGACGGCAACAATGAAGGAAGAATGTAGAAGGTAGAAAAATTGGAGATGGCTACCCCCGTGAGAACGACCCATAATTGGAGCACCATTCAATCCCTTGAAAGAAAATCACCACCTTGGACGAGCTACAGCTGAAGCATCACTCGCTTTTCATTACAACCATTAAAGGGTGAAACTGAGATGTTGACGGCTATTCTAAACATAANTATATATATATATATATATATGTATATATATATATATATATATCACTAGTTTTCTTCTTTTCTGCAATGCAAAGTTTCGATATAGTTGAATGCAAAAGAGGAAAAGAAAGGAGATGGCTTACCATTCTTCTTAAAATTACTCTAATACCAAATCGATGTAGGCTCTGAAATCGAATCATGAAAACTAAAGAAAATTGGAAGGAAAATAATAATAATAAAACCAAGCCATGAATCCCCAAGCTTTTTAAGTTCAATCCGCAAAATATAGAGTTCTTCCAACTCTCAAAGCAAGACAATAAAGAGGTCAAAACAGGGGTTGTAGAAATTATTTATTGCTAACATCATAATTATAAAAATGCAAATTAATAGTGAAAGACAGGATAAATAAGGTCTTAATTACTTGAAAAAAAAAAACTAATGAAGGATGAAAGCACCCCATCCTTGGTAAATTTCAATATAATTTAAAAGTAAAAAATAAACAATTAAATGTTGGCCATATATGAAAAATGGGACCACGAAGGCATGGAACAAGGTCCAATTTAGCTTATTGCTCGAATGACTATAAGAAACCAAATCAATTTTAATCAATTGGTTGATGATATTACATCATAAGCTTAATATGTTAGAAGGTCCTAAATGTGGAGCTCAAATTCTTTTGCTTTCAGGTAAATAAGAGAAGACAATTGGTATCTAAACAGACAAAAATGTGGAAGTATCAATATGTTTTGATACTATCATGCCACCATCTAACTCCATAAGTAATAAAATCTAATGAATTACTGTTTTGATATAATAGAGGCTTGGTAAAATCAAGGGCTACAAAAATGCAGCAAGTTGAATTGATATTGTCAAGAGTACCCCTGTTATCATTGGAAGATGTTATCATATTTGAATTAGGTCAAACTAATCATTCCTCTAGAAGAATCCTTGAAAATATAAGATATGCTTCAAGAAGAGTCCTACGGCAGATTTGGTTGAATGAAATATCCATGTATTAATGACCTCATGGATAAGCTATTCTTCAGCTCACTAGCAAAAAAAGGAGAAAATATATATTAGATAAGTCCATTCCACAGAAATCAAAATCCATACGAAGATAACAAATAGGCATTGCCAGTTAATGTATTAACTAAAGAAGAACGAGAATCCTAAAGAACGAGCAATTAATTCTAGATAGCCGTGACCACTTGTTTTCTTATTTTGGAACTAATCTCATACATCTTTAGAATAAGCTTATCTAAAATGTCTGAAACAAAATATATCATGGGAAACAACAAGCAGTCCATTGTCCAGTTGTTAATGAGTAGCTAGCCTACAACAACAACAAGCCTTTATCCCACTAAGTGGGGTCTGCTACATCTATCCTTTTTCTCCATTGTGTCCTATTGAGTGTCATATTTTAATTTAATTCTAATAAATTAATTTTTTATGCAACATGACAAACTCTTTTTAGGTCAACCTCTGTCTTTCTTAACATAATTTGAATCCAAAATATCTACTCTCCTAACTAAATCATCAGAGGGTAGACGTTTAATATGACCAAACCATCTAAGACGACTCTCTCTAATCTTGCCCGCCACTGAAGCTGCACCAACCCTATCACGGATATATTCATTTCGCATTTTGTCTCCAAGTATCAAGTCACTCATCCACCTATGCATTCTCATCTCAGCAACACTTAACTTTGTTTTATGCTTCTCTTCTAAAGGTCAACATTCTGTGTCATAGAGCATTGCAGGTCTCAACACCATCTTATAAAATTTTCCTTTAAGTCTAAACGGTACTTTTCTATCACACAATAGGCCCGATGCATTCCTCCACTTGAACCAACTAACTCGAATTCTACTAATAACATCTCCACTACATCACCATCACTTTAAACAATAGACTCGAGATATCTAAAACATTCACACCTTTTAATGATTTGATCACATATAGTTACAACTCTGCCACTAGAGCTACTAATATTAAAATCACATTCCATGTATTCAGTTTTAGTTCTACTCAAACGAAGGCTTTTAGACTCCAATGTAGGCCTCCATAATTCAATTTTTTCCTAAACTCTTTCCCTAGTTTTATCCACAGAAAGGTTATCATCCGCGAAAAGCATACACAAAGGTACATCCTCCGGTAAATGTTTGGCAAAAACATCCATAACTAAAACAAAAAGATACGGGCTTAAAGTCGGTCCCTAATGTAATTTAACTAAAATAGAAAAATATTTGGTCAATCCATCTTCTGTTCAAACACAAGTAATAGCTCTAGTATAAATGTCTTTAATGACTTGAATAAAAGTCATATCAATACCTTGGAATAAAAAGAAAACTCAAGATTCTCTGAATAATCCCTCAAATTTTTGTGTCGCTAAGTGTTATTAAATCATAAGCCAGAAAACTAATTGATGGAGAACAACAAGTTTACCCACACTTGAAACAAACAAATAACCCTTCACGGAAACAAATAAATAAATGTGTTCAACAATGTTTTAGTTTACTTCTATTATTTTGTAAATGAATGTAGTAGGTTCAAAATTTAATTAATATATTTAGAGATTTATGCAATGACTCTTGGATTAGATTGCAAAAAAATATTAAATTTATATATTGATCCGCTTGATGAATATTAAATGTTAAAATTTTTAAATTTGAATTTGTCCGGACTGAGTAGATTCAGCGGATATCCACAAATTCGCACTTGTTGGAATAGTCAACAATTAGAGAAGTTGAACAGTATTTCAGTTTATCTTTATTATTTTGTAGAGCCATTTAATATTTTAACTTCAACATATTGTTTGAGCATATATGTTGATGTGCATGTGAGAACAGATTGTGTCCTCTTTATTTATGAAATCTGTAGATAGGTTCACCTCTATTTGGTTCAGCTTAACCAGATAATTCAATGACGGACCACTACTATTAATTTTGGTGATCTTATGTGTATGTACTAAATGGATTTATCTATTTTGGAAGCTACATGATTTGATCTT
The DNA here is from genome assembly GCA_002079205.1 of Phalaenopsis hybrid cultivar. Classification (NCBI taxonomy): domain Eukaryota; kingdom Viridiplantae; phylum Streptophyta; class Magnoliopsida; order Asparagales; family Orchidaceae; genus Phalaenopsis; species Phalaenopsis hybrid cultivar. Next base: position 319,719 of record JXCR01135456.1, on the reverse strand, counting down.
TGTGGCATGGTTAAGTTCTAATTGTAATTTGATTTACACATGTTGGAGTAATTTGATCGAGTGGGATAAGGTTCTATTGCTTGTGGCAAAAATGCAATATTGTGGCTACCTCGTTCTTACTAAACAGCTCATACAACGTGCCATTTGCAATTCTTGTACTACAACAACTAGAAGCCTTTATCCTACTAAGTGAGGTCGGCTACAAGAATCTTTTTTATCCATTGTGTCCTATTGAGTGTTATATTTTCATTTAATTCTAATAAATTAAGATCATTCTTTATACAATATGCCCAAATTTTTTAAGGTCTGCCAATTGCAATTCTTGTAGTCGTAGTTAAATCATCTCTCACTACTAAGCAGGTGTCTCCTAGTGCAGGTTATTTTTTCCACATTCCTATAAAGAATATATATTTTGTAGGTTTGCTGCTGGAATTGATCAGAGCTTGGGATTCTATTTCATACCTTATTCAAATGCTTAAGCCATTTGAAATTATAGAGAAGTTAACTTATACACTTGAAGCATGTAATAAGACATCAAGATTCATAAAATTTGTAGTTCTTCAATCTCGAGTGATCTACTCGAATTGGTTGCTGTACCATCAATAAGTTTTAATAGCAAATAGATTTATATATGTTTGAGTTATTTGGTCTCAAAGGGTGAGGTTATATTACTTTTGAGGAAATTACAGCATTGTGGTTCTTGAAATAGTAGCAACTGACTGGTTCCTATATGGGATTCCTATAGTGGGTTTCTTTGTGTTTCTTTTAGCTGTAATTGGTCCATCTACTATCGATATTCAGGCGTCTTCTAATAAAGTTTATTCATTCCCCCATTCCTATACATAGCATATATTTAGCAGGTTTGCTATTAAAAATCAATTAGGCTTGCAATTATGTTTCTTGATTATGTTTTATGCCTCAAACAAGTGCCTAAGATAATTGAATTTATGGACTTGACCTACTGGAATGGATGGTCATACTAGAGTAAACCCAAACAACAATAAAAAAATAAAATATTATTGCTGAATTCAAAATTGGGAAATGCACCTTCACAAATGGAAATAAAAATAGCAACAAACACGACAAACGGCAGACGATTAGGGTGAATTTCAAGTGGTGATGTTGGCAAGGTGGGGAAAGTGCGAGACTGCAAGGAATCAACAGTAAGACCATGTCAACTTGCTGTGTTGTGCAGCTGCGAACCGCGNTGAATTCAAAATTGGGAAATGCACCTTCACAAATGGAAATAAAAATAGCAACAAACACGACAAACGGCAGACAAATAGGGTGAATTTCAAGTGGTGATGTTGGCAAGGTGGGGAAAGTGCGAGACTGCAGGGAATCAACAGTAAGACCATGTCAACTAGCTGTGCTGTGCAGCTGCGAACCGCAATGGCTGGAACAGACAGGAAATCAACAAAAATAGGATGTCCTGAGGTGTCGGGATGAGAGGGAACAGCAGCAAGGCGAGCTTCTAGAGATGATAGCAAGTGTGTGAGAGCGGATTAGTGGCGGGAGAGACTAGGAGGCTGCCCAACAACAGCAACACCTTGCTGCTTGGGGCGGTGGCAGCAGGCCAGGTGTTCTGGAACATCAGGTGGACAGTAGCAAGAAGGGGTTTTGGGCGGCGGTAGCAAGCAAGGGATGCGGAGGAACAAAGTGGAATGCCTGGGACAGCAGCGGCACTTAAGAGAAGGGAGGGAAGGACAATGACAGCGGCAGTAACCGCAGAAATTCAGCAAGATATGCTGTGCGGGGCGGTTGCAGCAAGGAAAAGTGACGGCAACTACGAAGGAAGAATGTAGAAGGTAGAAAAATTGGAGATGACTACCCCCGTAAGAACGACCCATAATTGGAGCACCATTCAATCCCTTGAAAGAAAATCACCACCTTGGACGAGCTACAGCCGAAGCATCACTCGTTTTTCGTTACAACCATTAAAGGGTGAAACTGGGATGTTGATGGCTATTCTAAACATACACACGAAAAAATTGCAAACCTAAAACACCGAAATCACATATATAACCCCTAGATAACTAGGATTATATCCTCCTATGGAAATGAGATGCCAAACCAGCGTGGGAGAGCCGATCGGCCCTTTCAGGTCTGAACAGGTTTGGTTCAAACAAAAGAATCACAAAATAAAATCCCACAATGTTGTATCTAGGATTGAATTACTGTAGCACATTGTAGCAAACTTCGCCTAAATGCCTCCATTGTAGCTCCTGTGTCAAATGATTATTAATATTATATACTTGAGGCATGTAATAGAAAATATTTAGCTTCATAAAATTTTCAGTTTCTTCAATAGTGTTAAAACTTGAGTGGATGTCGTTTTCTTTGAGAGTAGCTCAAGGGTGAATACTAATTTTTTAAGGCAATCATCTCTTTGTCCGGTGATTTCTTCCGTTGTTCTACTTTCTTCAAAATAATTCAATATTGGTTTTGCGAGCATGATTAATTTTAATTAAATTTACTACTAGTTTTCAAATTACAGTGTTAATTCCAATTGCACAATGGATTTTTGTGGCTTTAAATTTTTTTACTAAATTTCCTTGATATGGGCAATCATTAAATTATTATTTGACATGAATTTCATGTAATTGGATTTTGCACGAAAAGAAGATGATATCTTAAATTAATTTGTCTTTGGACTTACAAATCTCAATTACAACCGATAAGTTACACATTACACCTTTAGATGTAATAAAAATCATAGATCTAAGATGTCATGCATCACTAATCATTTTCAAGTACTATTTTTCCTTGAAAAAAGCTCCCAAGCTAGAGATGGAGATGCGCCTATTGCCCTGCTTTTTTTCCCAAAGTGCATGAGTTGTCCCACGGCAAACACAATCATAAAATAGGTGAAATGCAAGAATAATAACTACGCTTTTCTTATATAATGACTACCATTGCAATATAAGTTAAGCTGCCCAAGTTTAATCACCATTTCCATATTAAAGCTCCACAATCCAATTAGAGTTACAAACTTAAATCTACATACTTTCTATCACACGTGAAGAAGACAAAAACTTCCTATAACACAGGATTACAAATCCTAAAATTCAAATGTCTTTGCAATGTAACAACCATCAGCAATTTGGGATATATCATAAGTGATAATAAAGAATAACTATGAAGAATTCTTTATTCTGCCCCTTGTATTCTTCTGCGTCAATAATTTCAATTGCTGAAATAGAAAGCATCACCAGCATAAATCACAAATAGCTTCTCCCATTTCCACACAAAATTTTCATTCCCCAACTTACTTTGCTATTTCAAAAGTTAAATTATATCAAACTCCAAATGATAATTTCCGCCATCAGAAAACAGCTAAAAAACTAAATTTGAAAGGATTCGAACTAACTCCTTTCAGCTGCCTAATCTTGCTGTGGAGGCCGGTGATTTGCTCGTCCAAATCGTCATGCATCGGATCAATCCGTAACTGGATCTCATCTGTGCCCGTCGACGATCTCGCCGTAAGCCCTTCCCTGTCATCATCGAAGGGCTCAAAATCGTAACATTAAAAAAGCGGTGATTACTAAATACACTTTTATTAGGAAGGAAACAAGGGGGCAAACCTCGATCTTAGAGGACCAGAGCCATAGTAAGGATTCGCCATGGTAGAACGGAGACGAAAAAACACGAACCCTGTTCTTTTCCCGAGGGGTCTTCGAAGCAGCTGCTTGGTAGCAGGATTTGAGCAGACTTTATCCTAAATCCTGAAAACAGCAAAAATGACAACATTAATCCCATTTGTCCTCCGGTTTTCCTTAAATTACCGAGGGCCTGTCTGGCAACGGATTTAGAGTAGGATTTAAGCTGGATTTAACATAAAACTAGCCCGACGGCCATTTTGAACAAAATAAAGCCTCGGATTTGATAAATCCAGATTTCACGGATTTCGTCCTTAAGTCATGGATTTACTAAATCCCGCGAATCGGGCGGATTTAGTGAATCCGGGACGAACACTTCGCGCGAAAAAGAGGACGAGAAGTTACCTTACTCGATGGTTTCGAGTATGAGGGGAGCGGAAGGAGGAGAAAAATGGGNCTTGCCCGACGGATTTGATAAATCCAGATTTCACGGATTTCGTCCTTAAGTCATGGATTTACTAAATCCCGCAAATCGGTGGATATAGTGAATCCGGGACGAACACTTCGCGCAAAAAAGAGGACGAGAAGTTACCTTACTCGATGGTTTCGGGTATGAGGGGAGCGGAAGGAGGAGAAAAATGGTAGTTTCGGGTCACTGTAAGCCGCGATCCCGTCGTTGCGTTCCCAACTAGCTCCAATTGCGACTGTATCGCGAAGGTTTCGGGGACGAAAGGCGATTGTTTTGGACGAAACAGAGAGGGAGGGATATCCGAGGGTTTCGGGGAGAGGGGATTGATGCGGGCGAGAATTTTATTAATTTAATTTTGTTTATGTTAATCTTATTAATTTAATTGATTAATAATTAATAACTAATTAAAATATTATCAAACTAATTCTAATTAAATAAAACCATATTTATCATTTAATAAATAATTAATAATGAATAAAAGATATATATTAATTTTTTATTTGTTTAAAAATAATTTTATTTAATATAATTAATAATTGATTAACTATTTAAAAAAAGTTAAACTTCTATTTAATCATTAATTAAAATTATTTATATCAATAATTAATTATTTAAGTAAATATATAAATCTTAATTATCATAATTTGAAAATAAAATATTATTTGATATTAAGAAGCTAACACATTTTGACTATTTTGAAATATTTTAAAAAGATGAATTTACACAATTTACTAAATTTTATTATGATTTGTTGTTAGTCAGACAATCAGTAGATTTTTTTATCTAAATAGAAATTTTCAAACAATTTCACCGGATTTAATCATTTGCTAATTCTGCCACCAAATAATTTTTAGGATTTAATCCTTTCAAGATTTATTAAATTTGGATTTAAGAGATTGACTAAATTCAACTAAATTAAATCTCATTTGTTGTTATACGGCCCCCCGAATTACTAAATCCAGTTGGAAGGTGGATTCGCCGAAGCACATAGGACGGTGGAAGAAAAAGAAAGAAGAAGATTAGTCATGTTTGAGCAAAATGAAAATAGTAGATACACGAAGGTTTCAAAGATCTTTGTGAGTCCCAATCCCGTCATTGAACCACAACTCTACCACGAGCGTTTCAAGCATAGGAGAAAGAAGGGACGTAGGCGATGGTTTCGACCAAAACCTAGACTAGGGCAAGGAGAACAAGTTTCATGATTTTAATAGAATTTTATTGTAGTTAATTACATAAATTTATTATTAACTAATTATAATTATAAAAACATATGTTAAACTATTTTATAATTAATTTATATAAATTATATTATATATTAAATTTAATTAATTTTTTCAAAATTTTATTAAGTTTTATTTAATTAAATTAATAATTAATGAAGATTATTATTTTTTAATAAATAACAAGTTTTATAAATTTTGTTAATACTTAATTTGTTTAGTAAATAATTTATTATTTATTAACAAAATTAAACTTTAAAATAAAATTAAACTTGATAATTTCACCATTAATATGTAATATTAAATTTATAATTCAACTCAGAGACATAAATCCTAAGATGGATTGTCAAATAATTTTAGAGGATTTAATAAGATTTAACATGTCATATCAAATAATTTTTATGATTTGATGGATTTATAATACTCCTCTATTTAGCCCTGAGGCAGTGCTTACAGTCCATCAAATTCGATAAATCCAGAAGACAGAGGTAACAGTAAAACAAACGGAACTCGATAAAAGAGGGAACATAAGAAAATTCAATTTAACATTCATTTTTTTATGTTTGATGATATTCAAGTTAAGCACTCCAAACATTGCTATTTACAAAAATAGCAACTTGTTTGTTCAATTTTCAAATTCTCCCACAAATAACAAAATTCATGATAAAATCCCATCCCATTTTTTTCATTTTTATCAAGTTCTCAATGATTTAACCATGACATACATAAATGCGTCAATTTATTCATTAAAATAACCATCTAAAACTAATTTTGTAAATAATATTTCAAGTGTAGTGCATATAATTATCCCTTTTATCTATTTTTCAAACTCCAATTAAACGGGACAACACATGCCTAGAGAGTGATACTACTAGACTAAAAGCTAGGACAATATGAATCAAACATGATATCCAAAATTATATTTTAATGTTATATTTGCAAAATAATATAAATACACTATTAGGCATTAGAAAATTCATGATTATACAGAGAAAATTTATCAAAATAAATTTAAATGAAAAGTCAAGAGGCTTGAAATTTTTTTATGTAAAAAACCTAGAAGGGAAGAAACCAAGGGACCTACATCAATTGAAATACTTCTATTAGCCATCAAGGAAGGTATTAATATAATAAGATTTGAATTATAAAGATCACCTACAAAGGCAATAGAGAGTATCTCAAGTCACTTAAGTTAACAGTAGACATTGAATCATAATTAAGTTATTAGTAGACATTGAATCATTGTGAGGATTAGATAATAGCAAGTGTTGAAGATTAAGTGAGGATAAAATTGGGGTGATGACAATCATGAAGCAATAACTNGCTTCTATAGTACTAAATCAAATCAATAAGTTTTGATGGTATGATTAATTAAAATTATTCATATCAATAATTAATTATTTAAGTAAATATATAAATATTAATTATCATAATTTGAAAATAAAATGTTATTTGAATTTAAGAAGCTAACACATTTTGACTATTTTGAAATATTTTAAGAAGACCAATTTACACAATTTACTAAATTCTATTATGCTTTGTTGTTAGTCAGACAATCATAGTAGATTTCTTTATCTTAATAGAAATTGTCAAACAATTTCACAGGATTTAATCAGATTTGCTAATTCTATCACCAAACAATTTTTAGGATTTAATCCTTTCAAACTTTATTAAATATGGATTTACAATATTTACTAAATTCTATTAAATTAATTCTCATTTGTTGTTATACATCCCCATGAATTACTAAATCCAGTTGGAAGGTGAATTTGTCGGATTAGAGGAGCTGAAACACACATAGGACGGTGGAAGAAAAAGAAAGAACAAGATTAGTCATGTTTGAGCAAAATGAAAATAGTAAATATACGAAGGTTTCAGAGATCTTTGTGAGCCCCAATCCCGTCATTGAACCGCAACTCTACCACGAGCGTTTCAGTCATAGGAGCAAGAAGGGGCGTAGGCGATGGTTTCGATCAAAACCTAGAGTAGGGCAAGGAGACAAGAAGTTTCATGATTTAATATAATTTTATTGAAATTAATTACATAAATTTATTATTAACTAATTATAATTATAACAAAAAATGTTAAACTATATTATAATTAATTTATATAAATTATATTATATATTAAATTTAATTAATTTTATCAAATTTTTATTTAATTAAATTAATAATTAATGATTAATTAATGAAGATTATTATTTTTTAATAAATAACAAGTTTTATAAATTTTGTTAATAGTTAATTTGTTTAGTAAATAATTTATTATTTATTAACAAAATTAAACTTTAAAATAAAATTAAATTTGATAATTTCACCATTAATATGTAATATTAAATTTATAATTCAACTCAGAGACATAAATCCTAAGAT
>JXCR01135456.1:282594-311306 GCA_002079205.1 Phalaenopsis hybrid cultivar | reverse complement strand
TTGAAGATTAAGTGAGGATAAAATTGGGGTGATGACAATCATGAAGCAATAACCAATGTCACCAAAAATAAATATGATCAAGCACGAATTCAAATGCATATCTACTTTTATAACTCTGGACGCAAGTTCAAAATTGCCCTTAGACTAATTTCAATATATTAATAATCAAATCAAACGTACGAATAAATGAACCCGATAATAAAAAAACTGTTATGTTCCAAGCACAGATTAGCCTAGACCAAGCAATTAAAATATGAATGAACGTTTGTCATACTAACCGGATGGTCAAATTACCTCTAAGGCCTATGGGTGTTTGCTTCACACATTTCTCTTGTTTCTGAAAATGCATTGGATAAAAAAAGTATCAAGTCAATTGTGCCTTTCGTACTGAGGCGTACAATTACCCTCCAACGAAAGTACTTTGATACCCTCTATCGCGTCGTCAAGAAGGGTAAAGGGTTGCCATTTCTGCGATACCCAAGTGAGAAAAGCCAAGAGCAAGAGAGGGCAATGAACGGCAAAGACTTTCGTCGAAACAATTATAATGATTTCAAGAAGATGATTGTTATGTTATTGTTAAGTACGATGTCAGTTCTAGATCTAATATTTATAGTTACGAGTTTTTTTAAAATTTTGGATGTAAATTTTTATTTTCATGTATGAGTTATTAAATGTTTAATGATTATCTTACAAATAATGCCACAACACTGGCAAAAAGATTTTTTTTTTTCATAAACAATTGCTAAATAACTGTACAAAACAAACAGAAAGCTTCCTGACAATCACTTCATCGCAAAGCGCTGTGCATCATTTTTTTCAAACCGATGAAACGGGTCCCAAACAGCCCTGAATCTTCCATGCTTATAATCAAATTGAGTATCCCAGTAAGAGAAAACCTAATGAGATCAAGATAAATTCAACAAAATGTTTTAGAATTTTGATTAGAAATAAAATCCTATGTAATGATAGTTGTTATTAAGAGATCAAACAAGTGCATTTCATGATTTTAAAAGCACCGTCAACATACAATGCCATCTTTAGCAACTTCCTTAATACATTTCAAGCCGCCATGCCAACTTACCACTCACTCTTTCAAGTTCATAACCCAACTTGTGATCACAATGAAGAAAAGGGGAACTGCTGTAACCTAAGTCATTTCATTCAAACCAAATACAAACCAAAGTGTCTAACCGCTGCAAACGGCCACAGAGAATCATAAAAGTCTACAGATTTAAAGAATTGCATAAATTATTGATTTCTATGAAGTGTCATCTCAAAGAGATAAAAGCAGAATTAAGCAAAAAGCTTACACAGGTTCCATAGAAATTTTGAACAATACCACTTTAGCAAACTTTTAAAATGAATAAACTTACCTGGCTTCTATAGTACTAAATCAAATCAATAAGTTTTGATGGTATGGTTTACCTGCTTCAAAAAATTTAACATAATAGTGCCTTCGCATGAAAATTAGGTATCCTTTCTATTTAGTTCGATAATCAGCCAAATTGACGCATACAACATAAAAAAGGGGCATTTACATAAATACCACACATTTCTTATGAATTTACATATTTAACACCTAAACATTTATATTTATATGCATACCACTCTGATCTTTAATATGACATCAAAAATATTATCTTCACTATCCTTTTAAAAGTGAGATACTTCTTCTTCATTCATAGGGCTATGCCACCAAGATATGATAAATGTAAATATTAAATATTAGGTGTCAAATATGTAAATACATAAGGATTGTGTGGTAAGTATGTAAGTTTTCCTAAAGTAAAAAAAGCTGACTATCAAAAAAGATAAATGAAACCTAATTACTAAATTAAAAGAAAAAATGATAGGACCACTCCAACATAAACCTAAATCAACTAACCATTGGATCAAAGCAGAACTAAGAAAACAGAACCGCATCACAGCAATTTAAAAACATCACTAGCACTCTCAAAAACATTTTGCTTACAATCCATCATCATATAGAAGTTCATATTCATAATTATAAAAACATATTACACTGAAAAATCACATAATGATGTGGAATATATATCATTGAAGTAACACAATTGCATGTACAAGGGCTACACAAACCATTGAAGAAAGATATTTTCAAAATCCATTAATACCTGACTTTATTGATGGATGAAAACATGAAAAGCCGACAACACTTTTAAGCTAATCAAATATTTAGAATAAATTAAATGCTATGCAAACAAGAAAATTTGATGAACCCACAATCAGCCCCCCTTTCATCAAAGTTATATATACTAACTATTGGAGTACTCCAAACTAGAGCTGAAAATTACCAGAATCATTCAAGGCTTCCTGCAGGTTCTTCACAGCACCATCATAGCTCAGAAATCCCATGAACCAGAACTCATGGTTGTCAACTGACACAATCTGAATATATTTTTCTGCTGGATTTGCTTGGCTTGTTGAAGGATTGATGGATCTCAGTTGGCGCAGAGGAATAACAACCTGGAAAGTTCATAAAAAAATGGGCATCAACATACATACCACCCAATTCCTGTGTGTGTGCGTGTCTCTGTGTGTGTGTATATCTAACACCTAAACTTTGATTTTTATGTTTATACCACCCAAATCTTTCGTATCACATCAAAAATACCACTACTTTAACTTTGAAAAAGTGAAATACAACTTTTCCTTCATAGGTTAGGTGGCGTGTAGATAAGAATTGAAGTTTAGGTTTTAGATAAGTAATTACATAGGAATTGAGTGGTATGTATGTAAATCTTCCAAAAGAAAAAAAAAACTTTAGAAAGAAGTATATCATACAAAATGCTGAGGATAAACAAGTTATATCAGCTTAGAAAGGTAGGAAAAGATTAGCCTTGTTTGGCTAAGAGCTAGGTGGGATCTAATCAGGATATTTGATGACATGCAATGATAGAACTAGGATTTGTAAGTGAGGAGGGTGAAAAGACGAGAAAAAAATTACCACAATACATGTTTGAGATATTGAGGGCAAAACTTCGATATTATACATTTACCTAATGAAATAGGACTTTTCTCAACATGTTTCCTCCACCATTGACGCGAAAGAAATTAAATTACTCTAAAGCTTTAAATTTACAAATTCTCATTTCATTAACATTGATTTAGGGAATTCCGCCTTATCGAATGAGCATTCTGAGGAGTCCTCACAGCCTCTGCTCTTTATTCTCTAAAGTTGCTGTGCCGCCCAAGCCGTGCTCCAATATTTCATATAGAAAATGTCAAAAATAAAGACCACTGCTCTTCTTCTCAAGATCTGTCGTCTTACATTATTATTAAGAGCATTTACATACGTAACACCCAATTCCTATGTATTTACATATGTAACACCTAAATTTTACTTTTACATTTATACCACCTAAATGTTTCATATCACTAAAAAATGCCACCATTCTAACTTTTAAAAAGTGAAATATACATGTGTATGCATAATTAAGGTGGCATGTATGTAAAAAATGAAGTTGAGGTGTTAGATATATAAATATGTAGAAATTGAGTGGTATGTATGTAAGCCTTCCTATTAATTAATGCAATACGATTTTTTGTCATGTTACCAAGAATTTCATACTCTAAACAAGTGGCGCCATGCATGTTACTCAGATCAAAAAGGTAATTTGTATGGATGCATCACTGCTAGTCTACGAAATTAAATTTCCATGACCTGAGAATTTTTTGAAACAGTAAACAAAAGATCAATAATGCACGTGAAACAGAACATTTCAATTTATATGTTGTAATTTGTAAGTCAAAACATGACCCCACCTCATTTACACGTTAACATACAGGTTTCTGTGCTATACAAACTATACTTATAAACAACAGAAGTTCAGCTAAGAAGAACAAAATTAAACAAAGTGAACTTCAAAGAAAGAAGCCATAGAAATAATTAATAAACACAAAGACCAAGTAAAATAATATATTCTTAAAACAGATTAAATTGGGAAAACGATAGAGGATGAGCATCACTAAGAGTTGCGTAGCTTCAATTTGTATATGGAGATACATAGATTTGGATCATGGAAATGAACTCTTTGCCAATTAAATGATAATGCAGTATATTTCAGTCCCACTACAACCCCAAACTCTTTTAATAACTTGAGGCAAAAGAAAGAAAATTTGCTTTATAAGTTTCTTTTAAAAAAAATACCCTTAAGTTTACATCAACCATGTTTAGGTTAAATCATGAATTTGTCTCTAAAAGAAGCTACAGTAAAAACAAAGAAAATTGAAATTTAGGANTAGACCAAGCAATTAAAATATGAATGAACGTTTGTCATACTAACCGGATGGTCAAATTACCTCTAAGGCCTAAGGGTGTTTGCTTCACACATTTCTCTTGTTTCTGAAAATGCATTGGATAAAAAAGTATCAAGTCAATTGTGCCTTTCGTGCTGAGGAGTACAATTAACCTCCCACGAAAGTACTTTGATACCCTCTATCGCGTCGTCAAGAAGGGTAAAGGGTTGCCATTTCTGCGATACCCAAGTGAGAAAAGCCAAGAGAAACAATTATAATGATTTCAAGAAGATGATTGTTGTGTTATTGTTAAGTACGATTTTAGTTCTAGATCTAATATTTATAGTTATGAATTTTTCTTAAATTTTGAATGTAATTTTTATTTTCATGTATGAGTTATTCAATGTTTAATGATTATCTTACAAACAACGCCACAACAAAGTGGAAAAAAGATTTTTTTTCATAAACAATTGCTAAATAACTGTACAAAACAAACAGAATGCGTCCTCACAACCACTTCATCGCAAAGCGCTGTGCATCAATTTTTTCAAACCGATGAAACGGGTCCCAAACAACCCTAAATCTTAACATGCTTATAATCAAATTGAGTATCCCTGTAAGAGGAAACCTAATGAGATCAAGATCAATTCAACAAAATGTTTTAGAATTTGATTAGAAATAAAATCCTATGTTATGATAGTTGATATTAAGAGATCAAACAAGTGAATTTCATGATTTTAAAAGCACTCCCAACATACAATGCCATCTTTAGCAACTTCCTTAACACATTTTAAGCCGCCATGCCAACTTATGATCACAATGAAAAAAAGGGGAACTGCTGTAACCTAAGTCATTTCATTCAAACCAAATACAAACCAAAGTGTCTAACCGCTGCAAACGGCCACAGAGAATCATAAAAGTCTACAGATTTAAAGAATTGCATAAATTATTGATTTCTATGAAGTGTCATCTCAAAGAGATAAAAGCAGAATTAAGCAAAAAGCTTACACAGGTTCCATAGAAATTTTGAACAATACCACTTTNGGTTCCCATAACAGGGCCAGCTGATGTTGACAAGTAGCATGCATATGACTTCTTAAGCTCTTCTTCAGGAAATGAGTCAAAAGTCTGTTGAAAAATCTTCTCGTAACCACCTTCAGCAATAACTTTGGTTCCTTGAGCTACCCTCCCCAAGGCAGCATCAGCAAAACTAGGTCCTGTTTTCACTGTCTAACAAAAACCTATTTAGCGGACATTAAAGAAAGTACAACTAAATAGATAAATAAATAAACCTTGCTGCAGAATATGTAGGCATAATCAGTGAAACTGAAATTTTAATGGATGAGCGTGCGACAAAACAATAGTAATCTAACAAGAGTGTTCAAAACACAAAAACTTAGACTTCTATCTATCTATTGTGGGCTCTAAGAAGTCACGCCCCGGACTCTCGTTGTATTGAAAGCTTTTTTTTTTTGTTTACTCCAAGTCAAATATTCAGAAAACAGATTGGATTGTAGATAAAACACCATCCAGAAATTGTCCTCATTCTGTGAGAACACTTTGATATGGGGTTTGAGGTTTCCCATAATCAAAGATCAACGACAAGGCAACACAATTGATTAGATCTTCAAAGCTACTCGAGTCTTCCAAATTAGTTTGTTGAAATAGGAAAAGGTATGGTCATATGGTACTAGTGACAGAGTGATGCAAGGTCTATGCACCAAGCTGTTGGGTTAGACATCCTGAGCTGCTCAAATCATTACGCCAAATTGTCATATATTGAGCACCTAAATTCTATCTTCAAAGAATTGTTTAAGCGTGAAAAATAATAGCATAGTACAATTTGCATGCTTCAGTTGGACTTCTGTGGATAACTTTTTCAGGACATCTGCTAAATCATTTAGCCCCATACAAGACAAAAAAAAATAAGCTAGAAGTATTAGATAAATAATGGAAAAATAAACAAAATGAAATCTATAAATTTGGGTCTCCTCCAAAGACTCACTAGTTTTATAGTCATTAGCTTGACTCAAATCGAAATAATTTGATACAATAAGAATGATGATGGATTTTTTATGATTAATTCTAATCCTTAAATTTTATTAAACCAATTTAAAAATAAGACGTAGTAGGATGAGTTATCAAAGTTTTTCATAGGGTGTAAAGGGCTGCAGTTTTAGTCTAAATTTTTGGCAATGGTAGTGATGACCAAATCAGGAGTCACAATTACACACAACAGAAAGAGAGGATTATGCCATACATTGAGAGTGGGGACCATCAACAGGGATTATTATCAATAAATAGTATTATCAAAGGCTTCAGAGAAGGTACCATCGAAGCTATCAAATAACACATTGGTGGAGGCATCATCAAAGGTGGGCCAATGAGGGTGTTGATGGAGAGTATCGATGAAGGCGTCAACGAAGGAGCTAGTAGATAAGTCAACAAACCACATAGAGAGGCTAGATGAAAACATCAACAAAGTCATCATTAAAAACATTGAAGGTCATCGTGTAGACATTGATGAAGGATGCCAAGTAGAGGTGCCTTGGATATAGACATCTTCGATGGAGTTTTGTCAAATGTAGACATCAACGACAGAGGGTTTCCTCAGAAACATTAGCTAAGGGGTTCACTAAAGGGATCATTAATAGAGACATTGTTGACAAAATGAATTTTAACAAAATATTTTTGATGGAGAAATCAATAATAAAGAGGCATTAAATGATTAGTAATAGACTGGGTCTATCACGGGAAGACATTAACTACAGTTGTTGGATGGAAACATTGATGAAGGAAATTAGGTGATGCCAATGGAGATTGTCCACGAAAGTACCATGAATGGGGATTTCATCATTGACAGAGGGGGATAGTCCACAGAACAATCGTAAAAAATAACATTAGGTTAATTAAAACTTAAATGTAAGACCAACAAACCCAAATTTTATGTTCAAGAAATGAAAAAAAAATATATATATATATATATCATAGAACAACTTTGATATGGGTGCTTTAACACCTAAATTTACGCTTGCACTGATAAAGACTTTCACCATTACAATAAGCGTCCTGAATATGTTCTAGTATAGATTATTGCTAGTATAGATGTAGTACATTTTAGAGAATGGGTTTGAATGCAATTTTAATAAAGCCAAAAGTAGTTATTTTGTAACAATAAACCTCATTCCTCATCAAATTAAGTCATCAAAGGATATTCATGAGCTAAAAATTTATTAATAAGATCAAATTTGATAATACAAGATATTGTCGTTGCTAGTGTTTATCACGATTGTGTTAGGATATATAAGATTTTTGCTTAAAAATAATAAATAAGGGTGACAGCCCTAATGGAAGGATAACTATAATAATTTATATATTTAAAACCATTTCGTAAGCCATATCAATTATCTTAAGAGAATTATAGCTAAATTCAAACTGAATTTCATAACTAAGACCTTCAATGAAATATATATTGCCAATACAATGACCTCTATGGAAGAAAATTATATATATATATATATATATATATAAGCAAATTATAAGTACCATTTTTAGAAATATTAAGTTAATCGTGTAGATGATCTCTATAACATATGAAAAACAAATATTGTCAGTTTAATTTATGTGTCATAGAGTTCAAGTAAGTCTTACCNATTTGAAACCATTTCGTAAGCCATATCAATTATCTTAAGAGAATTATAGCTAAATTCAAACTGAATTTCATACCTAAGACCTTGAATGAAATATATATTGCCAATACAATGATCTCTATGGAAGATAATTATATATATATATATATAAGCAAATTATAAGTAACATTTTTAGAAATATTAAGTTAATCGTGTAGATGATCTCTATAACTTATGAAAAACAAATATTGTCAGTTTAATTTATGTGTCATAGAGTTCAAGTAAGTCTTACTTCAAAATTCAAAAATCATGTAAATTAGAAATATCATGTTTAGAATTTCTAAATAAACCATGCAGATGATCTGCATTATGAATAACAAATATAGTCATTTAAATTTATGTTTCATATAGTTCAAGTGAATTTTACTTTGCCATAATATTTTAGAAAATCTATTAATCTAGAATGTCACTACCCAGCCTAAAATTTTGGAATTACCAAGGTAGGAACAAACTATTAGAGGGTGGTGTCATATTAGTCTAACATTTATAAAATTTCACAACAATCATTTAAACATTAAAGAACCGCTAAACCATAAGAATTATTATTCATCACTCAAACAGATAAAAATATCATGTTCGTAACTATGCTAAAGAAAACCCAAACACAGAAACAATATTGTTTATTATATATTTTTATTAGCTTGTTTTATTTTGTAAACATACATTCTCAGGTTAATCGTTTTATTAGTTCCTTCAATATTTTGGTCATTTCAAGTTTGAATTGAATATCTAATTGATTACTCCTTGATGAAATTCTCAATACTATTTGTTGAAACGTTGAGTATATATTGACTTTCGATGTATAACTAAATAATAAGTTTTAAAACAAATATAATGGATGAAACAATAAAAATAAAAGGTAAAGGCTTATTTTGTTTATTTCCCAATGTACATTTGAATTAAGTCTTCTCCTTGGGTAAGAATCACTGGCCAAATCTCTTGGTTTACATGCTAATCATGTAGACTCACGAACCATAATGAACACACACCACACAATATGGATTTTATCACAAAGAAGTCTGAATTCTAGAACTTGGCTTTTTAACCATTCATACATTCTGGATTTAAACAAATTGATTGAAATATTTATATTGAATGAATTTTATCAAATTCATTGTTAGAATACCAAATAGCCAATCAATAAAATACAGTTATGAGAATTGTTGAATCAAAACGACTAAATATAGAATTCCCATAGCATAAGTGTCAATTTTCCAAGTTTCCTGGGCGTTGTTTATCAAGTGTTAAATTATGAATGTTAAATTCCTCATCAACTATTGACTAATCAAAGCCAAATTACAATTCTGTAAACAATAAGTATAAAGTCGACTTGTGAATTCAGGATCAATTATCGAACTCCAGTTTCTGAGATCGAAAACCAAGTATCAATAAATTAAATAATTGCTAAATATCATAGTGAATTATGCAACGAGCAATCAATGAGTTTCTTGAGCATTATCAAATTTTGAAAGAACTTTGATAAAGAAAAGTACCAAAAATCACTTTTTTATGTTGCAAAAAAAAAAACAAATAAAAAAAATGTTAGTACTTGCCACTAAAAAAAAATGTAATTGAAATATAACATACATGAAATCCTTCCCTTCATAATATTTCTAATTAAAGCTGGTATTTGGATAACTGGAGCAACAATGATTTCATTCCTTATTCCTTTCCATTTTTTTATTGTCTTTTTTATTGATCTAATTGATCTAATACAAATTCCTTTAACTTTTCAGCTTTAACCAGTTTTTCAAATAATGCACGAAGATGTAGACCATCTAGTCTGTTATGAACATGTCCTTATGAAAAAAGCAATATTTGGATTGGAGCAACAATGATTTCATTCCTTACTCCTTTCCATTTTTCGGTTGTCTTTTTGATTGATCTAATACAAATTCCTTTAACTTTTCGGCTTTCACGAAGTTTTCAAATAATACACAAAGATGTACACCATATAGTTTGTTATGAACATGTCCTTATGAAAAGGGCAAATATGACAAGCCCAGAGTATGTAATTGAGTATATAAAGGAGGCAGTCAATGAAAATAATTACTATCTTTAATTTTGTTCACCAATTCATCATAAGATACTCACAAAGCATTAGCAGTGATATTTCTAGCAATTATAGGCAACTTGTATTTCGGCACCATGTGTGAACGAAGTCGTAAGTTCAACTTGTTGCTCATAATGATAGTGCACTAGTTGACTACGGCAAGTGTCATGAAAAGTCCCAATTTTAGCCAAATTGAAGTCGCCTAAGCTTCTAATCATTTGATTTTGATATCATTGTGAGTTTCTATATTCAAAATGTTGATGTTTCAATGTCTCCACGTAATTGTATTCATCTAAATTTATGGTTGTTGATGAGTTCTAGCATCTCCATCAACATCTTTTGGTGCCTCAAACTGAGTGCATATCTAAAGGCTCATTCTCCAAAAATAAGAGTTAAGGCTAGGGCGACTACACACTCCAAACGTTTGATATTAAAAACCTTATGTCAAAAACCATAGCTAATTTTTTAGTGACTCCTCATGTTCTTCCTAGATCTTCAAAAAAAAAATTGTAAGTTCTTCAATGGCTTCTGACACTAATGAATTGTGTGATGAATAGACACATAAACTCAACAAAACTTTTTATACTTCTTGGGGAAAGCTTCGAGAATCATCCAAAAAGTGCTTGTTTAAATGTCGTAAAAAAAAATAACCACCATTTTATAGCGTTATTAATATCCAACAGAAAGTTGTCGACACAAAGTATGCTACACTATCCAATGGATATGACCTTCCCATATACAGATCTAAGTGTGGAATCTTAAATTTTGCTAGGGGTTTTCATGATTGTTTTTCTAAAAGAATGCAATTGTCCAATAAGCTGTTTGTTTCTCAACTAGTCGAGCTAGAGGACTCCCTTTCATTGCTACGGATAGTAGATCTTCTATGACTGAAGTTGAAGTTAATATGCTTACACTTTGAGTTTTGTTTTCATGTAATTGAGTCTTGGGATCCGTATGAAATTTATATTCTCGGAGATGTTCTGGGAATTTGCTCCAATAATCCTTAATCATCTTTATAATCCTGTCTTCCACCTTTGCTATATGCTTTTTGGAGGCAAAGTTTCATTTCTTCATGTTTACTTTCTTTCTATTCTGCTGCTCTATTTCACATAGCACTTGAATTTAGTTTTTAGTACAAGTGCATGTTCACTGCATCTTACAAAATGTTGGATCTAAATTTTTCTAATGGTAACATGAGAAATATATTAATAAAAGCAACAAGACAAAAATAACAAAATATAAAGAGAGAAACAAAATCATGAGAATCTAGAGAAATGCTCTAAATTTTCACCATATTGTAGAATTTATTAGACTTTAGTACGAACAGCTTTGTGTCATAGGCCTTCCACCAAACTCTCTATTTATAGACTTGCACCAAATTTTAGCACTACAAGAAAAAATCATACAAAAGAAGAAAATATGTGACAAGACTGAACAACTGCTTGTTGTCAAATACATGAACCATGTAGCCGGGAATATATGGAAAACCATATTAATAATTGACTTAAATCACAGCTAGAAATTGTGGCTCAAATGAAGACACCGACTTGTTTAATCTATTGTTATGGAACAACAATTGATCAATTTGGTGTAGTCGCTCCTCATGCCAAGTAAGCATTGAGGCGAATACATCATAAATCCAATCCGGAATATAAAGCATTAAGGTGAGTTCATCATGAATCCCATAATGAATACATTAGAGTATTTATGAGTTCATTGTGGAGAGTTTGTGAAGGATTTGGCCCGGTCACTATAGTCCTGGCAAGTTCAACATATGTTTGAAGGCTGCATGATGACTCTGACGAGTTGCTCAGGAACCTAGAGTTCATATATGGTCTGACGAGTGCATGCAAGACCCATCAAACTCATTTTAGAATTTAAAACCTTGACCCGGTTTGGCTCAATCCAATATCATGAAATATTTGAATACATATCCCAAAAGTGCACAAGGATAATCNATCTTAGGGTACGTTGCGTACTCCATTGATTGTCCTCTAGTACCGGCGCCGACGCAAGCACTATCTTCAGCGGACGCGGAAGCGATTTTCGGGCCGGAGCGATCCGTGGGGGTCTCCATGGTCGACGCCCTCGCAGCAATCGAAGACCTCCGTTATTCCGGTCTGCTGTGTGCCGATGAATCTACCTCCGTTTTCCAAAGTTACTAATAATATATTATCACAAGGAATTTTGCATCAGCAGACCTACCTTAATCAAATAAATAATAATAATTTAATATATGAGTGGGTCTGTCTGTACACGTAACAGATTTTGATTGAAGTCTTGATACAAAACTGCATTGGGAGTCTTGACACAATATTATTTCTTTAAATATAGAGTCAATTTTTTTTTTGAGTCTATCTCAACTCAACTCAAAACTGGTATCTTTTAACAATCATAATGTTGTGAGGACTGAATTCAATAAATATAATTTCTAAGGTCATTAATGTTTGAAAATTGATTCATCAAGATAAGTTCAAAATAAATGAGCCGAGCTATGAGTCAAAATTCTGAATTGAATTTTTTTTGAGTCGATATTAAGCCGACCCTACTTGGGATTAAAATCGGATAGTTATTAGCTCTAGATGTGACTTTTATGTTGAAGCTCCTTCAAATGAGCCCTTAGTTATAGTTCTAAGAGAGCGAAAGCTCTTAACTTTTTTNATATAAAGCATTAAGGTGAGTTCATCATGAATCCCATAATGAATACATTAGAGTATTTATGAGTTCATTGTGTAGAGTTTGTGAAGGATTTGGCCCAGTCATTATAGTCCTGGCAAGTTCAACATATCTTTGAAGGCTGCATGATGGCTCTGACGAGTTGCACAGGAACCTAGAGTTCATATATGGTCTGACGAGTGCAAGCAAGACCCATCAAACTCATTTTACAATTTAAAACCTTGACCCGGTTTGGCTCAATCCAATATCAAGAAATATTTGAATACATATCCGAAAAGTGCACAAGGATAATTCAATTCATGGCTACGTAATGGAGAATAAAACGAGTAAAGTAAATGAACAGGAAGATAAACAGGAACTTCTTTAAGCAAAACTCATCCGAATATTTGAACTCACAGTGCTGCCAAAAGTTCCCAGCAAGATCCTCCGTCTTCTTCGCAGTCTCACCCAACTTCTTCCCCCACTTCCCCAGCACTTCCTTCACTGATTCCATGGTATCTGGTAAATGCAATCTTACATCAACCCTACTTTCCGAAAACATATAAAAACCTTTTAAAAAAAAAAAAATCTCACTTTTAGAGGAAACCGGTGCGGGGTTGACGTAGGGATTCCCCTCCGTCGGTATGGAGGAACCCTCGCGTTCAGCTGCGTCCCACGCAGTTGGCGGCGNTCACTGATTCCATGGTATCTGGTAAATGCAATCTTACATCAACCCTACTTTCCGAAAACATATAAAAACCTTAAAAAAAAAAGAAAATCTCACTCTTAGAGGAAACCGGTGCGGGGTTGACGTAGGGATTCCCCTCCGTCGGTATGGAGGTACCCTCGCGTTCAGCTGCGTCCCACGCAGTTGGCGGCGGCGACGGCGCTTCCCTGACCAGATCGCTGCTCCAGCTGACTGATTTGGGCGAGGAACTGGACGGAGGTGGAGGAGGGTGGTGGACGTCAGCGGGTTCGATCTTAGGGTACGTTGCGTACTCCATTGATTGTCCTCTAGTACCGGCGCCGACGCAAGCACTATCTTCAGCGGACGCGGAAGCGATTTTCGGGCNTTTGGGCGAGGAACTGGACGGAGGTGGAGGAGGGTGGTGGACGTCAGCGGGTTCGATCTTAGGGTACGTTGCATACTCCATTGACTGTCCTCTAGTACCGACGCCGACGCAAGCACTATCTTCAGCGGACGCGGAAGCGGTTTTCGGGACGGAGCGATCCGTGGGGGTCTCCATGGTCGACGCCCTCGCAGCAATCGAAGACCTCCGTTATTCCGGTCTGCTGTGTGCCGATGAATCTACCTCCGTTTTCCAAAGTTACTAATAATATCTTATCACGACGAATTTTGCATCAGCAGACCTACCTTAATGAAAAAAATAATAATAATTTAATATTTAGGGTCTGTCTATACGCTACACGTTACAGATTTTAATTGGAGTTCTGATACAAAATTACATCAGGAGTCTTGACGTAATATTATTTCATTAAATTTTGAGTTAATTTTTCTTTCGAGTCTCAACTAAAAACCAGTATCTTTTAACAATCATAATGTTGAGAGGACTGAATTCAATAAATATAACTTCTAAGATCATTAATGCTTGAAAATTGATTCATCGAGATAAGTTCGAAATAAATGAGTCGAGCTATGAGTCAAAATTCTGAATTGAATTTTTTTCGAGCCGATATTAAGCCGACCCTACTTGGGATTAAAATCGAATAGTAATTAGTTCTGGATGTGACTATTATGTTGAAGCTCCTTCAAATGAGCCCTTAGTCATGGTTCTAAGGGAGCGAGAGCTCTTTACTTTTTCNATATATATATATATATATATATATATATATATATATATATATATATATATATATATATATATATATTAGGCTCAAACATAGTACGATCTTGAATATAATTAATTATATGTCATCCACACCATAAAAAATATTTTCATAGTTATCTCAATATAGACATTCCCAGGCATGACTTGACATGGGCTGAGAATTTAGTTTGAAGGTCAAATAGATTCCAAATTTGACAAACTTAAAGACAAACTGAGTGTCTCGGTGAGAAGAATTCAATAACTCCAATGTCACTCAATTACAACATTGTTATGGCGCTCAAATTTTCATAGATCGTTGTCCAATTAAGAGAATTTATTTGGGTTGTTCAATGGAGTAGTTCAAATTCCTTCCTTATTAGAAGAGAGACGTTTTCTAGACTCTATAAATAGAGCTCTATCCCCTCAAGAGAGAGGGATGAAGAGTTGCACATGGAGTTAGAATTGGATTGAGAGTAGTCATTTTCAGTGTGATTTTGGACATAAGAAACGATGAACACTTTCCACTCTCGCAACCACCGACTACCTTCGACCATTGCTCATTGATTGTCATCAACCACTGTCGACCGTAGGTTACGGGTGAAATATTCCCCAGAAATATAATATTAATACTCATCATCACCCAATATTTATGGCTGAGAATTTAGTTTGAAGATCGGTTTTTTTTTTTTTTGATGACTTAATTATTGTTGTTCTTGAATTTACCGGCATTCGCCCTTGCCTGTAAAGCCTTATATGTATCAAATCTTGAAGAGAATAGCTTCTTGATCGAGTTAAGAAAGCAC
The DNA here is from genome assembly GCA_002079205.1 of Phalaenopsis hybrid cultivar. Classification (NCBI taxonomy): domain Eukaryota; kingdom Viridiplantae; phylum Streptophyta; class Magnoliopsida; order Asparagales; family Orchidaceae; genus Phalaenopsis; species Phalaenopsis hybrid cultivar. The sequence continues at coordinate 296,020 of JXCR01135456.1, read as the reverse complement.
TTCAACATGGTCGGAGTTGAGGGAGCACACATTACGATGAAAGTTGTCCTTCATACTAGAAGCGGTTTTCAAATAATTGATATATGAATGAAATGTGGGATGACAAACCCATAACAGTCGTGCCTAGGATGTTAACATAAACAACCCTTCGAGACTACAGTGAAAGTTCCCCCTAGCCTAGAAGTAATCTTCACAGACTTTGTATATGAATGAGATGTGATAATACAGCCCCGCCACAATCGTGCCCAAAATGTCAACATGAACTACTTCCCGAGATTGCAACAAAGGTTGCATCTCACATCGAAGAATACAAAGAAGCACAGGCTCGACGCCTCAAAATTTATGACTGTTTCAATTAAAATTTCATTTCCATAGACGAAACCAACTTGATGCATGTCCGAAGATTTGCAATAATGCAGTATAATACAAAAATCTAGCACACACAAAGATATAAAAAGAGTAGCAGGATGAGACACCTCAAATTTTTAAATGAAAAACCTTAAAAATGGGAAAAAAATCCTGGAGCGTTGACCTGTTGAAACAATTCACTATGTAGAGGTGAGTACACAAATACACTTTTCTACTAAATTAGGGAATATGAAATTACAAAGTTGATGTATAACGATATTTCAACAACAATAGTTGTAACAATTCATAAAAGCCATAGTCAATTGCTATGAAGAAGGTAGTCTATTGTGAATGTTGTAGACAATGGTTGCAATGCCGACATATTGCATAGGTTGTATTTAAATATCATAGTAGTAGTTTGTCATATAGATCGTAGATGATTGCTTCAGGGTAGTCAGGTGGCCACAAGAGCTGTAATAGGGTGATGCGGAAGCTATGAGCCAAGTAGACAATAGTTGGTCACATAGGTCACAACAGCGAGCTGCGGTAAAATTCATAAATCATAGAGGGCAGTGTTGGGAGCTACATGAGTTGTTGGTCACTTAGGCCGTAGTGGCGAGCTACAAGGAGAGAACTTCAACAGTCCGGAGAAAGTCATTGTATTATAAGTATGAAGAATATAACTAGCAAGGTATTGTGAGGTGTGTTCTTACACAATTTTGNATATATATATATATATATAATTTAGGCTCAAACATAATACGATCTTGAATATAATTAATTATATGTCATCCACACCATAAAAAACATTTTAATAGTTATCTCAATATAGACATTCCCAGACATGACTTGATACGGGCATTCGCCCTTGTAGGTTACGGGTGAAATATTCCCCAGAAATATAATATTAATACTCATCATCACCCAATATTTAGGGCTGAGAATTCAGTTTGAAGATCGGTTTTTTTTTTTTTTTAATAACTTATTTATTGTTGTTTCGCCCTTGCCTGTAAAGCCTCATATGTATCAAATCTTGAAGGGAATAGCTTCTTGATCGAGTTAAGAAAGCACTTCAACATGGTCAAAAAATTGATATATGAATGAAATGTGGGATGACAAACCCATAACAGTCGTGCCTAAGATGTTAACATGAACAACCCTTCGAGACTACAGTGAAAGTTCGCCCTAGCCTAGAAGTAATCTTCACAGACTTTTTATATGAATGAGATGTGAGAATGCAGCCCCTCCACAGCCATGCCCGAAATGTCAACATGGACGACTTCCCGAGATTGCAGCAAAGGTTGCATCTCACATCAAAGTATACAAAGAAGCACAGGCTCGACGCCTCAAAATTTATGACTGTTTCAATTAAAATTTCATTTCTATAGACGACACCAAGTTGATGCATGTCCAAAGATTTGCAATGATGGAGTATACTACATAAATATAGCACACACAAAGATACAAAAAGAGTAACAAGAGGAGACACCTCAACTTTTTACATGAAAAACCTTAAAAATGGAAAAAAAAAATCCTGGAGCGTTGAACTGTTGAAATAATTCACTATGTAGAGATGAGTACAAAAAATACACTTTTCTACTAAATTAGGGAATATGAAATTACAAAGTTGATGTATAACGATATTTCAACAACAATAGTTGTAACTAGTCATAAAAGCCAAGTCAATTGCTATGAAGAAGGTAGTCTACTGTGAATGTTGTAGACGATGGTTGCAGTGCTGACATATTGTATAGGTCGTATTTAAATATCATAGTAGTAGTTGGCCATGTAGATCATAGATGATTGCTTCAGGGTAGTCAGGTGGCCACGAGAGTTGTAATAGGGAGATACAGGATTTGTGAGCCAAGTAGGCGATAGTTGGTCACATATGTCTTAACAATGAGTTGCGATAAAATTTATAGGTCATAGAGGGCAAAGTTGGGAGCTGCATGAGTTGTTGGTCGTAGTTGGTCATATAGATCGTAGTTGTGAGCTACAAGGACAGAACTTCAATAATCCAGAGAAAGTCATTGTATTATGAGTATGAATAACATAACTAGCAAGATATTGTGAGGTGTGTTCTTACACAATTTTGGGATGTGTCATTACACTGTTTATAGAATGTGTTGCTACATCATATTTGGGGTGGGTCTTTACATTGTATTCAAATGTGTTGTTATACCACCTTCAGGGTGTTTTGTTGTCGTCTTTGAAGTATGTCGTTGCACCGTATTTAGTGTGTTTCGTTGCACCATATTTGGTGTTTGTAATTACAAATATTGGGTGTATTGGTACATTGTCATTGAAGTGTTTCATTGCATTGTCTTTGGGGTTCATCATTGCACCTTACTCAAAGCGTGTTGTTACATTGTGTTCAACATGATGCAATGCTCCGTATGGAGCTTCGTTACTCTGTAGCGTACGCATGACTCCTCAAGGGCTTCGTTGCAATGAGCACGGGGTGGTCGACAGTGGTTGATGACAATCGATGAGCAAAGGTCGAAGGTGGTCGGTGGTTGCGATAGTGGAAAGTGTTCATCGTGTCTTATGTCCAAAACCACACTGAAAATGACTACTCTCAATCCAATTCTAACTCCATGTGCAACTCTTCATCCCTCTCTCATGAGGGGGTAGAGCTCTATTTATAGAGTCTAGAAAACGTCTCTCATCCAATAAGGAAGCAATTTGAACTAGTCCATCGAACAAACCAAATAAATTCTCTAAATTGGACAACGATCTATGGAAATTTGAGCGCATTAACAATGTTGGAATTGAGTGATATTGGAGTTATTAAATTCGTCTCACCGAGACACTCAGTTTGTCTTTAAGCTTGTCAAATTTGAAATCTATTTGACCTCCAACATGCTTTGATATTCGTGTCAATTGATGAAATTTGTTGATGACGTATCTGAGAGGGAAACAGATGCGAAAAGGAAGCGGAGCATCAACAACAGCCAACGACATCGGCTAGCGCAGGTAGAGATGAAATTATAACATAGAGAGTTAAGAGGGTGTTACTTTTGATGTTATTTGAATTTTGGATGTTATGTGAGCAAATAGTGAAATTTTGGTGCTAAATATGCAAATATTTTATTTTTTATTGTTATAAATGTGAATCCCTCTATTTTTTAATATGTTGCATTCGCACCCCATCAACAAAGAAGAAATAAATTTAATCACTAAAAAATTATTCAAAAGGAAAGTTGAAAGACGGCCACTATTTTTGTAGTTTAGCTTACCAACATCATCACAAAGCATGTCTTTCCTGATTTTATTTGTAGGAGATAAGTCCCGACAATTGAATTCTTGAGATGGAAGACAAAAGTGAATATGATGATTGAAATACATATATCAAGATGGGTTCAAATTTAATTATTAAGAGTTTGTTTGGGGCAGCTTATGCGTTTCAAGATAAGTTGCTTATCCTGAAACGACCGCGGGCCGGCCGCAGGGGTCGACTCGCAGCCTGCGTTTAGTGTGAAAACTCAAACACAGTTTTGGATAAGCTGGCGAAACACGCGAACCAAACGGTACAGCGGCGTTTTGAAAACGCCGCCCGCACTTATAAGCTGCCCCAAACGGACTCTTAAAGACTGTTGTTTAAGAATACAGTTTGCCATATGTACTATCCGTTCTCGTATGGATCAAATCCTGGTCAGAAGGTCTTACGACTGACAACACAGCTACTTACCAACTTATCACCCAATAATATGTGTGTGTTTGTCTATTTATATATTCTAAATATTTGATGTTATCTCGAACTTAAAATTATTTTTTCCACATACCTATGGTAATTTATTCCAACTAAAAACACTTGTAGAAAATTTAATATAGATGCTGAGAAATTAGCGAGGAATAGGTAGCTTCTTCCAAACCTTTTAAAGTTGGGAAGATTACATGTGTGTCACTCAATTCTTAAGTATTCTACCCGCTAAACTCTCATTTTTATGTATATACCACCTTTATCTCTGCATGGAGAAGTGTATTCCACTTTTAAAAAGTTAAAATGGTGCTATTTTTGAAAAAAGAAGTTTGTGTTAGACAAGAAAATATACAAGAATTGGATGGTATGTACGTAAATGCCCTTAAATATGCCCCCTTTAACTTATTTAATTATTCCACCAGGAATTGCAAATAGATTTAAGGGTGCATCCACAGAGTAAATGAACAATATATGAAAGACTTTACCCAAAATTCATTGTTCATCATAAGGAAATATATTACTTGCCGCGACCGCATACGTTTGGACAACGATCTGAATGGGCCTTCGTGCAATACATGACGGCGTGACAACATTCAGACTGTCATCCGAATGTGCGGTCTACCACACGTAATATTTTTCCTCATACTGCAATGGTTGACCCNGGGTGCATCCACAGAGTAAATGAACAATATATGAAAGACTTTACCCAAAATTCATTGTTCATCATAAGGAAAAATATTACTTGCGGCGACTGCACACGTTTGGACAACGGTCTGAATGGATCTCCGTGCAATACATGACGGCGTGACAACATTCAGATTGTCATTCGAACGTGCGGTCTACCACACGTAGTATTTTTCCTCATAATGCAATGGACCCTTCCAAAATTCACTGTTCATATATATATATATATATTAATGTTTTAATAAATATAAAAATTTACAAATTGGAACCATTAAGAAGAAAGTGCAAAAAAAGAAAGTAATAGTCAAAATGATTAAAAGGATAGAAATAATAAGTAAAAGCCTAAATGAATTTTTTTTTTGCATTTAGATGAGCTACTACTTCTCAAATGAGAGGTCTTCACATAATGTTTATCTTTCTCATCTATTACATCATTTCATTGAAAATTTCTTAAGTAGATTATATGATTCAGGAAAACACCACTTTCAAATCTAGTTCTATGATAGAATTATCATCTCCTTGATTTCTATATACATTTAATGAAAAAGGATTTATTATGCATGATAAATGGTTAATGATAGAGTTATTATACGCTCATAGTAGAGGAGAAGTAGATGTAACAATAACCTCCATGAAAAATTACAGTCGCATAACACTGATTCAAATGTCAACTTATGCTATCTAGAAATAACACTATCACTATCCACATAGTATGTCTGGCACTTGCAACTTGAAAAGTCACCTACAAATTGTGGGAAAAGTTATTCATGAATCAACTTATCTTGTAAACTAACTTCAACTCATTTATTTTTATATGAAACACTAAGTTCCACGTAAAATCAAGAGTTTTTGGCCAACTTACAACTTGCAATATTATAATCACCTATGAGAAGGAACATATTTATGTCAAGCATAAAGTTCTACAATCAACCTTGTTATTATAAATACTATAAAAATTAAATTTTAAATGATGTACACTTGTGAGAAAGTGCACATTTTAAATATTGCTAGGTAAATTATACGGTAGAGTTCATTTGACTTATAATTTAGGAGTTTATCAACCTTGATAACTTTATTTGTCTGACTGCACTTCAAAAAATTTGTTTTTTTCAGGCTAAAAGGCTCGCACAAAATTTCTTCCATCGAAAAAGTATGCTTAAAAAATGAATTGGGAAATGATAGAAAAACCATTACAAATATTTATTATAGAAAATCCACAGGAAAAAGTTAATCAAATGACAATGTTATTGGTCATTGTAAAATAGCAATAGAAATATGACCAGCTTGAGGATTTTACCTAATTATGCATATGGAGTTACATTTCAATTACTTGTTAGTAACTATTTTTAAGTGATAATCTACTAATAATCGCCAACAAACAATCTATTTTTAAAGACCAAACTATGGCAATTTTTTCTTTAGTGGCCCCAATCATCTTTTGCAGCAAAACAAATTGCTAAAAAAATATTAAAAAAAAGAGTTATTCCTTATCTCTCTACACTTATATGCCTATGATTAATTAAATTTTATAAAAAAAAATCATAAATTAATATTCAACATTAAAATTTTTTATAATATAAAAATTTTTATTAAATTGTACCCATATTATACATTTCATGTAACAACATGAATATAGATAAAATAAATGGTTATTTCATTTGAATTATTTTAATGTAAAAGAAAGAATGACCCTAAAGAACAAAATACATGGGAAAAAAACAATGATAAAATAACATTATTTGCATAACATAAGTTCAAGGAAAAAGTAGCTATGATGCATAAGAATAGAAAGCACAAAAAATATTATTGCTGGTGTAAGAATANATAAAAATTTACAAATTGGAACCATTAAGAAGAAAGTGCAAAAAAAGAAAGTAATAGTCAAAATGATTAAAATGATAGAAATAATAAGTAAAAGCCTACCTCGTATAGAAAATGAATTTTTTTTTGCATTTAGATGAGCTACTACTTCTCAAATGAGAGGTCTTCACATAATGTTTATCTTTCTCATCTATTACATCATTTCATTGAAAATTTCTTAAGTAGATTATATGATTCAGGAAATCACCACTTTCAAATCTAGTTCTATGATAGAATTATCATCTCCTTGATTTCTATATACATTCAATGAAAATGGATTTATTATACATGATAAATGGTTAATGATAGAGCTATTATACACTCATAGTAGAGGAGAAGTAGATGTAACAATAACCTCCATGAAAAATTACAGTCGCATAACACTGATTCAAATGTCAACTTATGCTATCTAGAAATAACACTATCACTATCCACATAGTATGTTTGGCACTTGCAATTTAAAAAATCTCCTACAAATTCGTGGGAAAAGTTATTCATGGATCAACTTATCTTGTAAACTAACTTCAACTCATTTATTTCTATATGAAACACTAAGTTCTACGTACAATCAAGAGTTTTTGGCCAACTTACGACTTGCAATATTATAATCACCTATGGGAAGGAACATATTTATTTCAAGCATAAAGTTCTACAATCAACCTTGTTATTATAAATACTATAAAAATTAAATTTTAAATGATGTACACTTGTGGGAAAGCACACATTTTAAATTTTGCTAGGTAAATTATACGGTAGAGTTCATTTGACTTATAATTTAGGAGTTTGTCAACTTTGATAACTTTATTTGCTTGACTACACTTCAAAAAATTTGTTTTTTTCAAGCTAAAAGGCCTGCACAAAATTAACAAAATTTTTTCCATCNTTCTCATCTATTACATCATTTCATTGAAAATTTCTTAAGTAGATTATATGATTCAGGAAAACACCACTTTCACATCTAGTTCTATGATAGAATTATCATCTCCTTGATTTCTATATACATTCAATGAAAAGGATTTATTATGCATGATAAATGGTTAATGATAGAGCTATTATACGCTCATAGTAGAGGAGAAGTAGATGTAACAATAACCTCCATGAAAAATTACAGTCGCATAACACTGATTCAAATGTCAGCTTATGCTATCTAGAAATAACACTATCATTATCCACATAGTATGTTTGGCACTTGCAACTTGAAAAGTCACCTACAAATTGTGGGAAAAGTTATTCATGAATCAACTTATCTTGTAAACTAACTTCAACTCATTTATTTTTATATGAAACACTAAGTTCTACGTAAAATCAAGAGTTTTGGGCCAACTTACAACTTGCAATATTATAATCACCTATGGGAAGGAACATATTTATGTCAAGCATAAAGTTCTACAATCAACCTTGTAATTATAAATACTATAAAAATTAAATTTTAAATGATGTACACTTGTGGGAAAGTGCACATTTTAAATATTGCTAGGTAAATTATACGGTAGAGTTCATTTGACTTATAATTTAGGAGTTTATCAACCTTGATAACTTTATTTGCCGGACTGCACTTCAAAAAATTTGTTTTTTTCAAGCTAAAAGGCTCGCACAAAATTTCTTCCATTGAAAAAGTATGCTTAAAAAATGAATTGGGAAATGATAGAAAAACCATTACAAAAATTTATTATAGAAAATCCACAGAACAAAGTTAATCAAATGACAATGTTATGGGTCATTGTAAAATAGCAATAGAAATATGACCAACTTGAGGATTTTACCTAATTATGCATATGGAGTTACATTTCAATTACTTGTTAGTAACTATTTTTAAGTGATAATCTACTAATAATCGCCAACAAACAATCTATTTTTAAAGACCAAACTATGGCAATTTTTTCTTTAGTGGCCCCAATCATCTTTTGCTAGCAAAAAAAATTGCTAAAAAAATATTCAAAAAAAAGAAGAAGAAGTTATTCCTTATCTCTGTACACTTATATGCCTGTGATTAATTAAAGTTTATACAAAAAATCATAAATTAATATTCAACATTAAAATTTTTTATAATATAAAAGTTTATATTAAAATGTACCCATTTTATACATTTCATGTAACAACATGAATATAGATAATATAAATGGTTATTTCATCTGAATTATCTTAATGTAAAAGAAAGAATGAGTATAAAGAACAAAATCCATAGGAAAAAACAACGATAAAATAACATTATTTGCATAACATAAGTTCGAGAAAAAAGTAGCTATGATGCATGAGAATAAAAAGCTTAAAAAATATTATTGCTTGTGTAAGAATGAGAATAATTCAAGAGATGCGAAAAAGTCAAATCCGAGACTAATTGGTCTTTGCAATATATCGTGATTCTCTCCGTTCAATACAAGATTTCTGCAAATCTCCCTTATACAAATGCACTCAACCTCTCCAAACTCTCAACATTAAAACATGAAAAGAGAATAAAAAAATAAAAGAACTTTTTTCGAGGGAACCCTTAGGAAAAACCCTAGAGCCCCCAAGTATCCCTTCAACCCTTGATGCAAAGTTCCCAAAGCACAAAGTGTCCCCAAGTCTTCACATGATCCCTTTATATAACATTAAGGCTTCCAAATCCCTCAAAAACCTTAAAAAATTGATCAAGTCATGGGTCTAGATGGATGTTGGCGTAGCTGCATCAGAATCAACATAATTACACAAATTTATAGTATAGCTATGTACTTACGCTAATCGAACAACAAACCGACATAATTACATAGAGGATTTACATAAAACCTACAAAATACAATAAATATGTCATTCAAAAGCATAAAATTATGATAATAAAAAATAAAATAGAAAAATATCATAATTTTGAGTTGTATCACTTGTCAAAAAATCTCAATTCCTATGAAATCTTAATTACCCAGTAAAATCAGAATATTTTGGTTATTTAGAATTAAATTCATTATAACACTCAAACTGATCATCCTACAACCAAATCAAATCATTATATAATTAAGTCCTAAATTGGTAATCACCTAGCACAAGCCCTTTTGCATAAATGTTGATTTAGAAGCAACAGTTATGATTGGAACTGAAAAGATATACTTGGTTATCTTAACAAGAGTTTTGTATTTCATGTTGGACATTTTCTAGCACTGCAAAATATCAAACTCTGAATTGGGGCATTTAACATATGCTTCCTCTAAGTATAACTCAAGGTCAGACTTCTATGGAAGCGAAAGCCCGATCGAATCTATAAAATAATATAAGCAAGCTAAATCATCAAGTGAGTTGGTGTTTCTTGTGGTCTGATTGTTGCCCCTACTTGAGAGTTAGATGTGAATGCTTCACTGGCTTCTTTTCCAATAAGTTGTTTATCAACAACATAATAGAAGTACAGCTTAAAAAAATTTTGTTTTATAATATTCTTCTTTTCATTCACAATAAATTCATCATAATAATTGATGACACAAAATTTCATTCAAGGATCTAAAATGCAAGTAATTGAGAAAAACATTGAACAGTCTTCTCAATATTTTTTGAACTTTATTTTCATGGTTCTCTGCATATTTGAAAAAAAAAAATTATGGGATAAACATTCTTGGTTCAAGGTTTTCCTAATGAGTATTAAATTGGGAAGAAGCCTACTTGTTGTATAATAATTGGATTCTGAGAAAATTTCAGTTATAAGATGACAAATATGATGAAATTCTCTAATCTTATCAAATTGATCTTATTCATCCTCTGCTGGCAATGAAATGTAATTAAAATCTCGCAAAGAATATTTGAAAAGACAACTTTATAATAAAATGCAGAATATAATATTTTGTATATGGAGTTCCAACATGCTAACACATCAATGCGTAATGATTTTGGTACGAATAAACCAATCTGTCTTCCAATCTTGCCAAATTTTTTTTATTGGCTAAGATATCTCTTTATAAACAATTTTGACTCTCTAAAATTTTCAATTAGTATCCTAATTTCATTCAAATTATCTTGCACAATTAAATTTAAAATAAGAGCAGCACAACGAACATGAAAAAATCTTTCATAATGAGAGAATCAGATCTTCTAATAAACAATCATTTCAACTTTCTAGTGACCAGCTCATTTAACGATACATTTTCCAAAGTAATAATATTGACTTTATTTTGAAGACCCCATTGTATCAAACTTTTAGAAATTGTTTTAGAAATATTAGATCTAACATGTGAATGTTATAAATCTTTAAAACTAATTATGTTGGAATGTAATTTTCAATCATAACTAATGTAATACACATTAAAACATATATAACCAATAGTTTGGCTTCATGTCCAGCAATCCTGGTAAGTGGACTATTTCAACTAATTTTAAATTTCTTTTCAGTTTTTCTTTCTCAACTTCATAACTTTCATGCATTCTTTCTTAATGGAAAATCTTGAAATTATTTGATAGTTTGAATTCATTGATTTCATCAGAATATTAAATCATAGATGTTTGAATCTTATGAAGAGATATTCACGAACAATGATCATATTGGTCACAATAATTTTTATTCTACTATGATCATATGCAATTGAGACATAAAACAAAAATAGACTGAATTTTATCAATAGATCAAATATCTTTTGTTTTTTATCTCTACCATCAATTTTACTATAATAATTGGTTCTGAAATATCTACTCATTTGAGAAGTGGTACTAGTCTTTTGCTTCACATAAAACTTTACACAGTAATTACATTTTCATTTTTGAATTACTTTCCATTTTTTTTATAGATATTTCACCAAAATGTTGTCAAATCTTTGTTCTTTGTTTCTTTCCTTTTCTCTCTTTCAGCAATTTTCCCCACAATCTCATTTTGAGCTATTGCTCTATCAACAATAGGCTGATTTCAAGAACTATTAGACTTGCTTTGAGTTTGAGTTTTCATTGCCTCTACAAAAAGTTTTAAACATTAAATTAATAAATACTAAAGAAGAGGTTTACTTAAACTAATCTTGTTGCATTTGCTGATTTGTCACAAATAAAAAGAGTTTAAAATAACAAAATATCATCCAAAGGTTAAGGGGAACTCTAAATTCCAAAAAAAACAAATCACTATAATAGAATTTATGGTGGAGATAAAAAAACATACAGTACTCCATTAAAGCATAAAGGTTAATAATTGATCTAATAATTTTCTTGTAAGCCAATTATAATGGAAAATCTATCAATAGAAGAGCGGAACCACTAATCAGTTTTTTTCTAAAAAAACCAAAGCATATTCTCAAAAACCACTACTAATGCCATATGACCCATGCCAATTTCCAAATGCCAAATGAATATACAATCACAACAATTGAACCTATCACTAGCCACCACCTTCAACAAAGAATAAAAGTTAGCAGGAAAGTTTCACATGAAAAGTCCGTGAAAAAAGTTAACGATATTGTAAACACTTTTTAAAAAGGTGATGTCAAACCACATGCCATTATTTGTTTTATTGTAACAAAGTCAGCGAGAGAAGTTTAACGACAAGAAATTCTTCTCAGCTATAAAATAACTCATTCTTTAAATGTGTTATTCAAATTAAGAGTGCTTTAAAAAAGGAACACATAGGAGTTACATCTTCAAATCTTAGTTTAGCTAACCACAAAATGAACTCAAATGTCAAATCCTTCAATGCAGTTTACTTCAGAAAGTTGTCATATGGAGACTGGGCGCATTCTTTGTAAGAATGAAACCGAGCTATAATAAATCTCAATAAAAACATACAGGTCAAAACATTAAAGTATAGTTAGGGAGACGAAGAAACAACCAAATGGGGAGAGAGACTTTTCTTCGTCGTCTCCGAAATCAGAAGCGAAACTCATAATGGGTCACGACCTCACGGGAGCGGCTGTGGGAGAAAAATAGTTAGGATCTATTATATAAAGAATTCAAAATCTAGTTATGTCTTAAGTCACATTATGAGCATAATGATAGAAGGTCGAGAGCAATGCGAGTGGGAGTACAGTCAGCTGACGGTCGATATTAATTTCGGTCATATTCGAGAGGAGAATGAAATAAGATAAAAAAATGATCCAATTTTATTGGCTCATAGCTCCGCTCGTTTATACNCCAGTTGGATCGAACCACGTAAACGATCTGTGTTTGCTTGTGTTCTTTTTCGTCTCATTTCTATGCCAGAAATTACATATCTTACAACACTNAGATGGCACCCTTCGGTGCCAATGTCGAGCACATTTTAAGAGCTTGTAATTGCTATTAAAATATAATTCTAAGGGATTTCTCATCAACAATTTTGTCTTACCTCCCACAAACTCAAGTTTGTTCTAGGTATCCTCCGCGACAGGACACCCAAAATCCATCTTAGCTCTTTTTGTGCAAATCTCTTATGTAACTTTGATCTCTTCAAGTGTTAACAAAACATTATAGTTGTGCAATGTTTTATGTTAGATGATATAAGGTCTTTTTAATCTCATATTATGCTTGGTTTTGAAGAGTCTTCTAGATTCCACAAATAAGCTAGTAGCTAGCATCTTATTAAATATTTTTCAAGAATGATGTACAATGTTTGGCATTAACTTCTTCTGAAGGGAAGATTGTGGTAGTCTTTTTGTTATTTTGACCCTCAATTAATGAACTAAGGTAAAAGGGTACTTTTGTAATGTGGTACCGTTCACTTACAACATCTCACTTACCGTTCACCTACCGCTCACCTACCTTCCACCTACCACTCTCTTGCTTCTATAAATAGAGAGGGTGTGAGGCTTAGGAGGGCAAGGGAAGAGATCTTAAGCTACCACGAAGGATGAGAGAATAGCTAGAGAGCTAGAGAGGAGGAGAGCATCTTGAGGCCTTGTATCAAGGTGTCGCTTGAGAGGG